>JAIPRK010000659.1:0-152716 GCA_025469195.1 Chaitophorus viminalis
CGCGACCGCTTATTCGTCCATACCCGATTGGGTATGGCTTATTTCGCGGCTACCCTGCATATCTGCAGGGCGTTCCCCTATCCGCAACCCGGGGACACGTCCGATGGCATGCTCAATGCACACGGAAATTTCGATTTATCTTGTGCAACTTTAATCACGCAGACACCTCCTAATGGATGTACAATTTTATAATATTTTAGCATGATGAACAAATCTAAGAATTGTCGAAAGAAAAAAAAAACATTTTTCCGGTACACATAAATAATACATATTATATACATAATTACATAAATAATTAATATTAAACACAATGCAGAGTAAATATTTATATTCAAATCAAAATTGATATAAATTAAAACGATACTACATAACATTTATTTTCAATTCGTAAACAAAACATTGTCGAGGAATAAATAATATGCAAATAAATAACTACTAACTGTTGAATTTATTAAATTAAGTTAATAATCACTAAATACATCATAATACATACTAAATGCCAATGAAATACAAATGACAACTTAATTGTTGACTTCAATAAATACATTCACAAAAAAATGTATTTCAATGAAAAATCAAATACTTATAACTGACACGATTTTTGGTCAAACAAACTAAGCATCATAAGTACACTTGCTAAAAATTCAAACTAAAATCGACTTACCTTTGGGTCCGGTCGGTTTAACTGCTCCGGAAGGTTTTTTTGGTGCTGCATAGAACCGTATTTTGAAAAAAAAAATACCAAAATATTATAATAAATAGTATTATAATTGTGTTCACAACTTGTGAATTATTAATACTATTGTCTATTACACTCTATCGAGTTAATAGAATATAACGATAGGTAAAACAAACGAAATCACCAAGGTTAATGGTAAACAAATTATTAAAGTGTAAACATTTTTTAAATATATGTACATTGTTATATGCCAATCCACTTATTTCTAATATTTTTATCATTATTATATTTATTATTCGACAGTTAAAAAAAAAATGTATACGTTATTCGGTTTAAAACTTTGAATGGTTTTTTGATGAAAATCACGATTGTCGTACGTGCTAGATTTTACACGCTCCAAATTATCCGACTATAATATGTCGGCAAGTCCTGCAAAGCCGACTACCGGTTTATTCTGCAATATTCTTATACACCCGCGGTGGAAATTAAATTATTTTCGGGCATCATATTCTTAGTATATACTCCGTATATCGCGGTGGTCTGAAGGATCATTGGAGAAATATAGGAGGATCATATTAAAAATAAACAGTATACTATAATAAACTGATTTGGTCGTATTCGATTTTGAACAAAATATTGGTTAAATCAAACTAATTTTATGTACAAATGACTTTACATCAATGTACATAATCTATTTTATTAATTTGAATTTACCTCTGAACCATTTTCAATAATCTTTGTTCCCAGAAAACACATGATTTTATGCTTTTATGATTTATAATGTTTTTTTATATTTTATTATTTATTAAAAACTCTTTCGACAATGTGACAACAGAAAAAAAAGCTTCAGCGATAGAAAAATGTTTTCTAAAAAAACTTTTCCTTACGAACAAGATAGACAAGAGTAAACCGTTCCTTCCATTTTAAGTAAAGAAAAATTGACACTCATTAAACATCAAACATGCCAAATCATCATTCCTATAATCAATAAAGGAAATCGTAAAAGGAAACAGAATTCTAATTGTTTACCAATTTAATCAATGTTCTAACTTCATTATTTCTTGCTATATGTGTCCCAATAGCTTCATTGGGAGACCAATCTTGTTTAAATCCACACTTTGTTATTTAAAAATTATGTTAAAATGTAAAAACTAAGAGGCATGACAAAAACATGTATCAATGCCATCGTTGTGACAAATAAATATAATAGAAAATACACACCTGAATGAGGAATCAAATATTTGTACTTACATAAAGCGCTGCTTACCGAATGCAAATCATCCTCCAAAATACCATGTGCTTTGCATTTTCATTGAAAAGTAGTTGAGTGTGTTATGCCATGTACGATAAGATTTACTTTTTGTAATTTCAGTATTTAGTACTGAAAACTAAGGGAAACGACAAAAAATAACAAACATGTATTAAATGTTGTTGCTGCGTGCAACAAAACATACGTATATATGAAATTAAAATAATAATAAAATGGCCAATTATATACGATATATATATATTTAAACGTATTATATGATAATTTTTAACAATTAATTACTCAAAAGCTTGTAAGCTTAAAGAATTGAAATTAAACTTTCTTTACGATATTATACTCTATCATTTAAAAATAAGACCAAACGACGATTGCGAGTAGTTTCGGAAATTGTCCTGGACATATTAAAAGTTTTGTAAAAATATGTTGCTTTCAAACAAAATATAATAATATAAAACAATTTTTTTTTTCTTTTTAATGCACTAATAACTTTATACTATAATGTATCAAATAATAAAATAAACAAGCATGAGTCGATCGCTTCAAATTTTAAATTTCAAACATATGTAACTAGAAAAGGTTTGCAAACATTGCTGTAAATAATAATTTATACTGAAATGTCTAGGAAATAAAAAGCTAATACATGATAATTTTGAAAAATATAATATATCTTAAATGGCAGTGAAATTATAAAAGATCTTTATTTTTTTACATAATATTAATACTTATATGCGTATTAAGGTACTTTTTTACATAATATCAAATTTTTATTATAAGGTTCTCCTTGTTTACATAAAAAGCAGTGCATTATTTTTATCTTTGTGGTTAACATATTATTTATACTGCTAAATTCAATTAAAAATTACATAATTGCTTATTTATAATGAATGATTACTAATACAAATAACATAAATACATAATGATAACATTGATAACTATTAACTGTATTGAATTAATTACCTACATAAAAAATTAACTTTTATAAGACTGTACTAACAAGTTTAAATGTTTTCAGTACTGTCAAAATTGCAGTATACTTATTTCAAATAGGGTGTCCTAGAAAAAGATGGGCTGATAGAATAAAACAAGATTTAATGACATTGGTAGTAAGGGATGCAGAAAAAACTGCAAAGGACATGAGAGGATGGAGGCAGTACGTTGTTTCTGTAATGGGACTGAAAATTCTGTAATAATTGAAGAAGAAGCATAGTATTGCAATACTTCAAAAATAAAATTACAATATTCATCGTAAAATAATATTGAATTCCGTAATGAAACATTGTCAGTTTATAATAAATATTGTCCACTTACATAATATTATTACGTTTAAACTTACAACGTATTTGAAGTGTCGTGGTCCAACTCCTGCATTCACGCCATCATTCCTTGTACTTACATTTATATAAAATATACCTATTATATACATATCAAAATAAAATATAGTAAAAAAACACAACTACAGATTGTATATTATATTTTTCTAATAAAAAAAAACCTTACATGTAGGTAATACACTTTTCTTCAATCAATTCATTAAATCAAAGGTGGGAAATACAGTTAAAAAAAAACAATAGGCATCTAAGTGATAACAAAATAGCCAGATGCCAAATAATATTTAAGATTTACTACACTAAAAGCTAATAAATTTAAAAAAACTTCCAGACTATTAATAAGTTGTATGTTATTTAAAAATGTGATATCAGCCTTTATTTTATGATTAATAGTATATTTAAATATTTTAAATAAGACCCAAATTATGAATGAATACCAAAAAAAAAGTTTAACTCTACATAGTTAAATAGGTAAACGCAATACTGGGGAGACACATACAATATCAATATTTAAATAATTATTAAATGATAATGATAATTTCTAAACCAAAAGTCTCAATTAGAATGTTATATCTAGAAAATTAGTGTACTAAAAACACTTTTTTTTTTTTTTCAATGTACTTAAGTTTAAGAATATTTTTATTTTTTTTTTGTTTCGCACAAATATACGTACATTTGATATATTTATATATATAAAATTCCTATTATACAAAAATAACTACATATCGTATGTAATCGTATGTTACTTTTCTTTTAATAAAAAATTACCCACATTAAATTACCTATATTTTACTTCAATCAGTCCAATTGAATCAACGGTAAAAAATACAATTAAGATTTATAAATATGATAACTACAACTCAATTGAAACACAATAAAAATATCGAATTGATTTTATTTTATAATGTAAATTAAAATTATATTTATTTTACCAAATAAATATAGGAAATTTAAATTAGTTTTGAATTGTTTAACACAATTTATTTACTTACATTTGTAAATTGCAATTCCAAATTCGTTGAAACCTACGAGGAGGGTTATCGGATGTATGAAGTTTCCATCTTTTGGATTAGATGATTAGTAGGTAGTTGATTTGAGTTTTGCAAGAAATCGGTTGTAATGAAGTTTTGAGAATTTCGGGCTTTTTATTTTTAGAAGTTTATTCAAAGTATTTAAAAATAAAAATATCTGTTTTCATCAATTTCTAGACAGGAGTGACATAAACTATTCTGGTAAATATTAAAGAAATACTAAAACGTTGTACCTTAGTATGATTTAAAGTCTTGACTAGATTTCTTTGAATATGAACTTGTACGTTGAAATGACCGTTTGACATCCACCGAAACAAACAATTGGTGCATAATTGAAGTACACATTATCGTTAATTCCGAGTTCACCGAGTAGTACAACATTCATCAATATTTATGTTTTCTTTGCAATCCAGGATTTTTTAAATATATTTTAATTTAGATGAATCACTGTTATTTTCTAATATATATTTTAGTTTGAGATTTCTAGTTTTACCAAAATTACTTCATACATACATATTTTAATATTTTCAACAACACGTCTTAATAATGTAACTATGATGATACATTTTTTTATTTCCAATTTATCAACGGTTACAGATAGAATAGAAATATTTGATTTTTATGTATCTCTATTCTCTATACCAAATTATTTTCAATGTTTACTTTGAATATTTTATTGAAAATTTATAAAAACTTAAAATGGGCCATATTATATGAAATACAATTTAAATAATTTTATAAGATATGACCGACTATTTAGGTTATAACCTAACCTAACCTCGCAGCGAATATTATGCGCGCTCGTTTTGTATACACCGGTGCATAGGTGCAACTAAAGTTTATATTTGGGGGGGGGGCTAAAAGTACTTAGACAACACAGACCAGAATCAGGAACAAAGATCAGGAGAGCTATAAAAATATTTAGGGGGCTAAGTCTTCCCAAGCCCCCTCCCCTCTAGTTTCCCCTATAAAGTATAAAGTGATGCCGATTCGAACACGCTAAGACGAATACAAACAGGTCTCGATTCAAAGACAAAATGTCGTTCGGGGTTTAGATTCAATGTCCTATAATATATTATACCGTACCCGTATACTGACTTGTATACACGAATCGCTCGCAGAAGTCTCGTGTCACACGGATTCCATACGCCGCCGGTTTTCGCTGATCCTCGATGGTGGAAGAAAGTCGATATTGGAATATTATTTTAGTATAATGCGTTTCAAACAACACGTTTACTTCACTAATAATTGGATATTGGTCCAGGCAAAATTGATTTATTGAATACATATTTATTCGTGGTCGCATGGTGACCACAAACATATTTAACAAATCAGTATACAATATTAAAACAATAATATCCAAAGTCCGTGGATTATGTGAGGAGTTATAATGTTTTTGACTTATCAATTTAATCGCGTATACTTTCGAGACATTGTTATAATCAGGGCCGCAGTTAGGGGTGTTTTTTACCCCGGGCGGCAAATTTTTAGGGCGGCAAAATATAAAAATATTTGACGTTTAAATGCCACAATAAATATACGCAGACTTCTTTATACCGCTACGGTCGACGTCAGGTATTCGATCAAATTTTGATATGGCAAAATAACAATACAATTAATATTTGTCACTGTAGTTCATTTATTCTGTGGTATAGGTAATATAATGTTATTGGTAGTTTTGTAGCTATCGTCGTATGACGATTACTACGAGTTAACCAGATGATCTAAAAAAAGATGAGCTTGTTAGTGAAATAGAAAGTTTTAAATTCCATGCCTTTGAAATTGACAACTGTCTGAGAAATGCGACAGCGCAGTCTACTTTTAAAGTTATTTATAAGCAATATCTAGAAGAGATCTACCCAAATATTACGATAGCCCTACAAATATTTCTAACACTTCCAGTCTCTGTTGCTTCGGGAAAAAGAAGCTTCAGTAAACTGAAACTAATAAAAAAATATTTAAGAAACACTATGAAACGACAAAGAATAATCAATTTAAGTATAATATAAATTTAACATTAAAGAGTATCATCAATCCTATGTGAAGAAATAATCAAAAAATTTGCAGCCAAAAAATCAAGAAAAATCAAATTTTTATAAACCTTTGATTCACTTTTAGTTTTTAAGAATAGTTATGTTATGTATATTTTGTATAGTTTAAGCATACATTTTTATGTCTTAATTTTTCAAAAACCTAACTTATCATTTAACAACAGTATAATAGCATATTTGTCACTTAACATCCAAATAATATAATAATATATCATTTGTAAAGTAGATATTCCCTTCAAAATTATAGCATACACAACCGAACACAAATCTTTTATCAGCGGTAAGAAGCTAAGTTTTCTGGAGCTATCTTCACAGACATTGAAATTTAAATGATTACCTATTAATAATTATTATGAATTGTGGTTAAATTTTTTTATTTATAGGTAAATATTACCTAATAATAAATAAAATATTAGTCAATATATTGTGGCTATTACTATATTAGGTACCACCTACCTGCTATTACTTATAGGTATTAATGTGATATATATAGGTGTTTTTTTATTTACTTGGTAGGTAGGTAATTGGTAAAATTATCAATGCATAACAATATATAATTTTTATAAAATACAAAATAATTTATATCAGTGATAAAAATTCGTTTTAATGTTCACATTAAGACTAAATATACTTAAGTAAGTGGGTAGGTACCTCCATTTATATACCTACCTATCTACTTATTGTAAATAAATGCGTACCTACCTATTTTATATTATTGTATTTTATTTGTTTTAAATTAAAATGTATTATTCGAGTATATGTATGATATAGCATTGTATGATATAGTAAATGTATTGATATCTCGTATGGCGTATGTATTTTTATAATCTTATTCATAGAATAATTAAATAATTAAAACAATCAAAACGTTTCTCCCGGAAAAAAATGTTTATCATAATTCATAATATATTATAGAAAAGAATTAATATTGTCTTATATAACTCTGATTCCTATTAATATTTCAACTGGCCGAAATAGCTCAGTTGGGAGAGCGTTAGACTGAAGATCTAAAGGTCCCTGGTTCGATCCCTGGTTTCGGCATCAACCCTTTTATGAATTTTTCCCAGATTTTTTTTTTTTTAATACATTAAATTTTAATACATTTTTAAGTCCATATTTGTTCATAAGTATAATTTAACTATTAATTTTTTTGTTGGATTAGGTTAAAATTTACCAAAACACAGATCAAATTAAATTAGTCCGTTTTCATTTTAGTTAGTGAAGCTTAGTCATTTAATAAACTTTAAATCGTACACATTTGGCAACACTGTAAATTACTATCATAAACATGCAGTAAAATTATCTATAAAATGATAATCAATTAAAAATTGTTACTTTAATTTTATTTTTTAATATTTTACGTGTGAACGTGTGATTAAATAATAAATTAATAATTATTTGCATTTGTTCGATAAGGCAATAACCGCCATCATTATTATTTATTACATTTGGTCTATTGTCACCGCTCGACATTTACAATTCCAAGTACTCTCATTTATTATTTCAATACGTCACATAAGTTTTTCACTTATTTATTTTAATTTCACAGTAATGCACAGAGGAAAGTTCCCAGTAAATCACCAGTGATGGTTATGTTTCAACTAAGTAAGTACCTAGTTGGCAACTTAATAAAACAATTAATTGCATTTGACTATGGGTACTTTTTAATCTATACCTAGTTCCTAGTCTTATTCAGATGTTTTAAACTATTTATGGTTTGAAAGATTATTTAATTTGTTCTGATAATTATTAACCATTATTTCACATTTCATTACTAACATTATTAGTTATTACTACCTATACAATACTTCAAGTATTACTACAGCTGTTAAATTTATTATTTGCCCTCGAAGGCTACTTCAATTTATGTACATTATAATATTATATTAATATATTTTTAACAATTGTTACTGAATTATATCATACTTTATTATATTAATTATTTTTTAATTATTTTTGTTATAAGACAGTTTCAGATGAAATCAAAATTAAATCTAGTCACAAAAAGGCCAAATTATGAATTCACTCGAACAATCAATATGGATACACGTACGACTTCCAATTTTGTTATTATATACCAACTTTTATGACAACTAGATCGATGCTTTTCTTTTGGTGTTGGGGAAATTTATCTTTCCACGCTATTAAATGAAAAACAAATTATTTATTATTATTATCTTACATATGTTAGAGACAAATGAGCATGTATAACACTTTTAACAACTAAACTTATAGCACATACGCGACGTTAGTTATGGGGGTTGTTAAGAAAAATAAAACTGTGGTTAGAAAAAGTCCTAGGCAGCATCAATGTAAATATTGTTACAAGGTTTTCCCATTCCCCAATGTGTTGAAAAAGCATTACAGGGTTCATACCGGTGAACGGCCGTATGAATGTGATTTATGTGGAAATAGATTTACGCACCAGAATACTCTAAAAAATCATAAATTGTGCATTCACAATTGTGGTAGAGAAGAAGATTTTACATGTGGTCATTGTGACAAAAAGTTTCCGATCAAGGAACGACTTATTGAACATGTGCGCATTCATACCGGATATTTTCCACACAGGTATATCTTTTTTTTTTTTAATATGTAGTAAATTTGTATTTTTTTAATCTTATGGATATGTATGTAAGTTAAAATATTATATTATTCTTCAACTATTGCAAGACATTGGCTACAGATAATAGAATTAAAATATATTAATGAATTGAAAATGAAAATAAATATGTTTACTATATATATATATATATATATATATATATAATTATATTATTGCTTTAGTGTTCCAAAAAGCTGGTGATGGATTTAAAACATAATTAATTAACTAAAATGATGTATTTCTATCCCAGATAATATTTTTATTTTATACAAAAAATGTATTCTACATGATTGATTAATATTTTTTAATAATTATTCTTAGTGCTTGAATTTTAAACATATTTGCCACTTTTATAGGCTGCTTGACACCATGTTTCCCATGATATAAATGTATGTAAAATACATACTTCAAGCTCATTTATTGTCAAGCCACATTTGGCCAAATTATTGATATTAATTTATAATAAGTTATCTTTATTTTTAAAGATATAATTTTAGTATCTGTATGTCAGATATCACAAGAATTCAACAACTTACTAAAGGCTAATTGTATTTCAAAATTTGGTGTTGTCACTGTTTAATGTTTTAGTTTAAGGGACCACTAAATATTTAAGGTTATGTCAAACTCTTAATGGCTGTTTTTGAACCTCACATAAAATATTTCTAATATATAATTAAATATACAGTGAAATCCTAAAATAAATATTTATAACCACCTGTAAACAAGGTCATATTTAGAAAGAATGAAGGGCGGTGAGCTCCCATGTTACCGAAACGTATTAAAGTTAATATTTGAAGATTATTAATTTTAAAACCTTATTAAAATAATAATAATTCTGTCAATTCAGTACATTTGACAAAAACCAAGTAACCCTTAAGGAAAATCCTAGGTCGACTATAAATACTAATTTGAATACCCTTAAACACTAAATTAAATTATCTTACACAGATTTTCTATTAAATTATTTATTCAATTTTACCATTAATAGAAAATACATTTAAAAAACTAAATATACTAATCATATTCAGATTATAATAAAACTATATATTCAATATGTATATAAACTATTGCTAGTAAAAAAAACGATATGCATTTTGTTGAGTATATTTCTGTACTTATTTGTACTTTTTTTTAATGCAATTATTTTTCAGTTACAAAATATTATTATTTGTATCTTGACAATATCAATTAGTAGTTAATACAATGATATTGTATCTGTTAATTATACTTTTAAGTTATAACATTATAAAACTTATGTTTTCCAGTTAGCTCAATATTCAAATTTTTGATATTTAATCTAGATATTTTTATTTTATATTTCTCCATTTTACATTTTTGATAATTTACTATTTTTTTTATTACTTCAACTATTATTTCTTGAGCATTTTCTATACATTTTTTAGATGTGACAAATGTTTAAAATCCTTCACACGAGCCAGTCAACTATGGCAACATGCCCGTTCTCATAACAAACAATACACATTAGAATGTGCTATATGTCATCAATTATTTGCTTGTCGCTCAGTTCTACGTGGCCATATGAAACGGCATATGGGACAAAATGATTATGTATGTGAAGTATGTGGCAAAGCATTTTTACGTAGGGATGGTCTAACTAAACATTTATCTAGCTACCATAATAATATCAGAGCATTTACATGTAAAATTTGCAATAAACAATTTAAAGGGCATATGATCCAACATTTGAGAACACATAGACATGAAAAGCCTTATGAATGCAAAAGCTGTGATGCTCGTTTTGTACAACGTTCTCAACTGACAGTACATGAAAGAAGGCATAGTGGAGAAAAACCATATCCATGTCCAGTCTGTAAAGTATCCTTTGCGCATTCAACTGCTATGAAAATGCATGTGAGACGTCATACTGGAGAAAAACCATTTAAATGTCTTGTTTGTACCAGTACAGCCTTTACACAACTACCACATTTAAAAAAACATATGTTAACTATACATAAAACAGACAAACCATACCTGTGTGTGAAGTGTAATTCATACTTTAAAACAAAAACACAAATAATAACTCACGAAGAAACATGTTCGCCCAAACAAGAATCAAAAGAATTTATTCCTCCCGGTATGGCTTTAGATCGGATGCGAATGTTATTAGCAGTTTTATTGATACGCATATCAACCACTGAACGTTTAAATGCATTAGGATTTGGAAAAAGACTTATAGATTTAGTACTGTGTGATTCAATTGCGAATTCCGGCCGTAATCCTTATCGTGGAAATGACCTAAGTGAAAATGATTTATTGAAAAAAAATATTGAAATATTATTAGACTGGACTGTCCCTAAAATGTATATGGACCGGTTCAGGAGTGAACGACGTACAACTGAAGAAATTTTAGAGGAACTAACGTCGTGACTTTAGTATATTAGTTAACATGCTTATCACTTGTAAGCTTTACTATAATTTAATACTTATATATTTTTATGAAAAATGTGCCATTTTCAGGTCTTATTATATTATGTTTACTTAAATGATATGAATTATTTGATTATTAGTTTATTATAATTTGGATTTAATCAATGGTTTTAATAGTAAATTTGTGGCAATTATGTATTTATATATAAGAAATCTTAAAATGGCACAAAAACACCAGACTTAATGACCTAATGAATCATTTTGTATTATGAAAAGTATAAGCTACTTATTCTTCTGCAACTATCTTGCATTGCTCTACAATCTTAGCTCAAAACTGGTGGTGGTAATTTGAGTTTAATAATCAATATTCAATGTTATATAATGTGAATAATATCTGATATTTATTTTAATGTATGTTTAAATCAAAGGATGTTAATTATGTAATATTAAAAATTACAGTAGTCTATAAAACTTATTAAATGACATATTAAGCTTTTTTCAATAGGTAATGGAATATATTAACTTATTAATATTATATTGGTGTTGGTTTTCACAAATGTTAATATTACAATAATGTACACCTCCCTTGCTTTTTGCTGTAACTAATTTATTGTCATTTACTCATTTGTAGTTAGATTTTAAGACATTAGTTAATTTTATGTTTCCAATTTTATTTTTTATTCAAACCAAAATGAATTGTTTTTAGGTGTTTGTTAACAACTTGGATGCCAAAGTTTAGAAGTTAATTAATTTTGAATTTTTATTTTTTGTAAATTAAAGACTAAAGCGGATTACCAAAGAATAACGTTCTAGTCACACCTGATGAATGGTGAGAACCGCTACTTAATCATAACATATTAATTAAATATTTTACAAATTTTCTATTTTCATCACAGTCAAATTCATTTCCCAATTAATTAATAAAATTTAAAGTACTTGTTCAATTTTACTTTGACATTTATTTGTCTAAAACCAATTATAATATAAATGAGAAATTTCCATTATTTTTAATTTAATTTCTGAGCAATACAATAGACAATTTTTTAGTCATGTTATGAGTAAGTGAATAAAACAATATTTTTAAGGTTTGTTGAGAATACTGTATGCAATGTTTATATCATTATAATTTTTTTTGTTATTATAAGTTTAGAATTAATTTTGTTGTGTTCAATTTTTTTTTTTTTTCATGAATTATTATTTTAGTTGTTTTATTAAATAATATATATTGTATTGATAATTATAATTTATAATTATATAAATCTGAATATCTAATTAGTGTGTGCAAATTAGTGAATGAAATATAAATAATTTGGTTTATATTTAAATGCAAATTATTCTTTAGGTTACCAATGGGTGTGCAAACAATTTATTTATCATATATTGATAGTTTTTTTTTTTTAAGCTCACGTTGTTTCAATATCTACTTTTTGTTTTGATTAAAAGACTTTTTTTAATATCATGATGTGTATGTATTATTTTTAATATTAACAAGACAACACCCACAATAAACAAAGTCATTTATTTCTTATTTTTAAAATAATTTCTGAAGTACCATGGTTTTTAATTCAAAAATTATAAATAATTAAAAACACAGAAAAAATAAGTATTGATCTTGATTGTCCTGAAAATTGGAAATAACTTTTTCAGTCGCGGGTATTGGTATGTAACTGAATAATTTTAACTATCGATCTGATTAATAATAATTAATAAGTAATAACTTATTATTTAGAATGCCGAAAAATAATAATGAACTAGGTAAACAAGCTAATCATGCATCATTATTAACAGATTTAATTTTAAGATCTCAATTATTTTCATTGACAAATCCAAAATGTATAGAAAACATTTAAGAAAATCAAAAAAATTCCTACTAGATTCTTTCAGTTTTAAGGTATAATATCCTTAAATATTCTCTAATAAGGAAAAACCATTTTTAAACTTTTTATTGCAAAATATCTAAAATATTTCTCTCCCAGATAAATTGTAGAAGATAATATTGGAATAAATAATAATTTCTAGACCCCTATTATTTTTGCTTACAATTAATTTAATAAGAACAAAATGAATATATTTACGTTGGTAAAAATTTTGTTTAATTTTGTTAAAATTAAAAAAAAAAAATTAAATTTAAAAGTTATTAAATTTTATTTGAAACATCATCATTCGTCACTAACAGTCCAATTTGATGATAAACTCTTTTTCTTTTTAATACTAGATTTTCTTTTTTTATCTTGGTCACCATCTATGGGTGTTTTTCTTTTGATTTCCTTTGTAGGTTGACTTATACCCATAATAATGTCACTTTTTATTTTCACTTCTTCCTCTGATTCATCTTTTATATTTTCTGATTTGCTGTAAAAATAAAAATTAATATTAATTTATAGTAAAAGGCATACATTATTTTAATTTTACAGTTTGAAACTCGCATATTACCTATAATATAATCAATCTACTTTGAAATATGTATCTTAAATATAAAAGAATAAATTGCTGTATCAACACAGAGCCTAAACTATTGGGTCTTAAGACTTTTAGACATTAAATTTTGTACAGATTTTTTATACAACATAAACACTAAGGATTTTTCGAAAATGACATTTTTAAGGGTCAATGGTTAAAGGCTCTGATCTGGTTACTTAGATATTTAAGTTTTTTCACTTAGTGGTTACCAACTACCAAGGTAATATTGTTATAATATTGATTTTTATGATGATGGATATAAAGTACTCAGTTAATGTTTTAAGTCGTTATGACAACTCAAATTACTTGAATCGTATATTTTTTGCAAATTTTACATTGTGCTTTTCTTAATTTTTTGAAAAAATATTGAGAAATTCAATAAATGGCCTAATGCACTGACAAGACAAAATTCCTATCAGAAAAGTTATAGGCTTTCTCGCTTTGCATTTATTGGAGCAATCATTCTCCAAAAAAAAATACAATTAACGGAATCGTTGAAGCTATGAGTGAAATGTTAATAGTGGTTTATTTTTATGATGTATATATTGTAAATAATCACTACTATGCTACAGTATATCTTGATTAATTACTACTCTCAGCCTGGTGTTATTTACGCTCATGTTATATCTATATGTTATATTACAATGCTGGTAATAAAGGATAGTATTATGTAACAATATTTACTCAAAAAAAGTATTCCAATAAGAAAAACAAATATATGTATTACAAAATACATTGTCATAAATTTTAAAACCCATAGATAAAAAATAATATTTATTGTAAAATAATGAAATCATAAAACCAAACTGCAATAGATAACTTATTATTAATTTTGTTGAATTACATATTAAACTTGAATGATTTATTTCAAATATTGTATATTTGGACAAAGCAAAAGTAAAAGAAAATAAGTTAATTATAGTTGTTTTTCATAATCTTATAGGAAAAATATATATACTATATGAGCTAAGAAATATAATTAACTATATGTGGGTAAAAAGGAATAGTTAGAACCAATTAAATTTGTTTTAATTGACATTAACATGAGTGATGTGTAAAAAGCTATCATGATATTTAAAATGTAATAAGTCACTTAAGTACTATTATTATTATTTAAATTGTAAGACTATCACACTTTAAGAATATTCATTTTAAAATAAAATATATGGAAGAAATGAGATATTTTTTCTGTTTGCATCATTCGGATCGTTTATAATATACTATAAACAAAAAGTTTATTTGTTTCAAGATTCTGCAAATATTTGGAAAAAAAATATTAATTCATAATTGATGGGTAATTAAGACATATAGATTTAGGAGAAAAAGAAAATACTTGTTTTAAATAAGTTATTACACAGTATATTATGGTTTTTAATAAATGAGAGCTAAGAGAAAACCTCTTTTAGAAATGTTGAGCAAAATAAATAAGTTTTTCATTATCTTATTAACCAGATCAATAAGTTTTGACTAATCAATATATTAATGTTTATTAACAATTAATTTTATATTTGATAGATCAGTAAAAACAGAAATTTTTATCTGCATTCTGCTTTAAAATTATCCTTAGTAAGAACCATACATTAGGTTTTACCATTTCTTCCTAAAAAATCTCATCAATATAAATCAATTTGAAAATTAAAAAAACATGCGCATTAAGTTAGTGATAAATTAATAATATGTAATTATAATTTTTTTTAACCTGAAAGAATTATTGCACGCCACACAAGTAATTCTGCAATCCAAAAACAAAGAACAACTTTTAACAGGCTTCTTATTGCCATTAAGTTCCCAGACAGTAACATGTCCATCACTTGATGCTGTCACAAGCCAGTTATCAACTTTTATTAAACATTTCACTCTGATATCTCCGATTTTCATTTCCCATATGCTTTCTTTTTTAATAATATCATAACAATGTAATGAACCACTTTCTGAGCCAAAACATATCAGATTTTCCTATGAATAAAAATTGTTAGTAATTTACATAAATACATTGAGTACAACTTGTATTACCATTAAAAATGTGACACCATGTATTTTCTCATTGATTTCAACTGTAAAAGTAATACCAGCATTTTCCACGTTATAAATTATTAGTTTTGTATTTAGAGGTAGAGCATAATATTGTCCAGCTGGTGACCATACAATTTTATCAAAAAAGTAATAAGCACTCATACTATTAAATAAATAAATAAAAACAAATGAACAAATAAATCAATAACTTAGTTTACTTTATAGTTGATAAATACTTACCTAGAATGATTTGTTGTATATGCAGGTCTACCCTTAACTAAATTCCAAGTTCTTAAAGTTTTATCTTTCCCAACAGATAATGCTAATTTGCCACTAGGATGAACTGCTAAGAATGTAACAGCTAAAATAATATAAAAATATATTAATTTATAAATATAAACAATATGTTTTAATAAATTCTTAAATCAAAATAAATTCATCATGTTAAACAATGCTTGTTGATCAAGTTTGTTCCCCTAAGACTGATTGGTATATACTTAGACAATTATTTATCACTTGTACATTTCTCTAAGATTTTACAATATAAAATATTTTCAGTCAAAAGAATGACTGGTATACTTGTTGAATATATAAGTTATGTTAATTTACCTAACCCTTTATGCGCTTTGTCCCAAAGTTTCTTGATCTTCCATGTACCAGTCTCAAACATAGCTATGGACCCATCATCGCTGGTGCTGATTAAATGCGATTCGTCAGGCGTGAATGCTAGAGACGTGACCGTGCCACTGTGCTGTAGTATAGTATGGACATGGCATCGCCTGATCATGTTATATACTTCTATGGTCTCATCTGTACTACTTGATACCATGTACTTGGACGAACATGCTACAGAACGAATACTTGCCTGATGTACATGGTCATTAAATGATTGTACCAATTCCAGTTCCTTGGAGTTCTAAGAGTACAAGACAAAGCATAAAAGTAAGTCATCAAATGATGTTACAATATTTACCAACACTCACTTGGCTTTTATAACGAAATTTTAAACCAATTACAAATGATTCATAACTCCCAAGAATGATTTCAAATATATCCTCCATAGTTGGTATTTTTAAAAAAACAAAAATCAGTATATTTAAAAGAATAAAAAACTAATGAGACCACGTTTATTTTCAAATGTGATAATAAAAACAATATGTTATTATTGTAGTCTTGTCTAGATAGTAGAAGTTTTATCACAGATTATGTGATCTGTGGTAGTTATAAAATAATCGATTTTATTTTTATCAACACTAGTTATCACTGGAATTATTAGACAACAAACTTACTGTAAACTTTGTGAACTTGCGGTGATTTTTCTTATGATATAATTATGATAATTTATAATCGATCCAAGTTAACGATCATTAGGAACGTTATTAAATTTAATTATTTTAAAATTTATTTAAAACATTCAACGCCCTGTGTGGTAAGTGTTTATGGTGCTTGCCATATAGTTGGCCCATCCACATCCCACCCTATGTTACATTTGGAAATATAATTACCATACATATTATACTGCACAACTGTGAAATCAATCCATTTCTGAACTTCCTCTAATGACAAACAAGGTAGGAAGATCAGTATTCAGTGTAACATGATACTCATGACACTTGTACCGTGAATTATAACTGTAAACAACTTGTTTTGTTGTTTTTTTTTTTATTTATTTAAACAGCTATTCTTTTTAATATTATTTAAGGTATCTATATACTTACATTGTCGTGATGAGAAAAAATAGATAAATGAAGCACTCAGATTTGAATAAAGATATTCAATGTATTTTGGCTGTTAAACTGTCAACCAAGAGACATGTCTTTTTTGCCTGAGGTAATAAAACTATACATTCATACGAGTATTTAATATTAATTAACCATTTTGTTATACATATGGCAATATTATTTCAGAAAGAACCTCTGAAATTCGATATTAATCTTTGTGGGGCTCCTGAAGAGATTATTCATTTGGTGGATGATATTAAAAAAGTATGATAGTGTTTTATAGCAATAGAAATATTTTCATTTAAATCATTGTGCAATTTTAGGTAGGAGAACAATTTTTGTACCATTGGAAAACATTTCCAATCGTTTTACCACCTACAGCCATCACAACAAAATGTCAAATAAATGGAAACGATTCAACTTATGGCTCAGGTAAATATTAAAAATGTATCAATGTCATAAATTATTTCTATTATCTTTAATTTTGAATTAGGGACAGATTCAAATTGTACCATTGCCAGACGAGCCATAACATCTATTCGTTCAATCAATTGCCGAGATTTATTTGTACCACCATCTTTTGATGAATTAGATGCTGTTGCTGTAAACACTAAAGGCGAACCTAGACATTTAAATACCAAACAGCTAGAATCATTGCGTGAACGCGGGTAAGTAAAACTCAAATATGTTCAATTTTTAAACCGTTTTTAAATAGACTTAAAAATTCTGTTATAATTAAGTCTGGACAAGGATATACATGGAAAACCAAAGAAGTTGAATTCAAAACAATTGGATACTATACGTAAATTAGGGTATGTCAAGGTTTTGACAAACATTTTAGGTTGTTGGTTTGATTTTCTGATTTTGTTCGATTTTTAATTTTTGATTTTATTTTAGTCGTATAGTTTATTTTTTGTGTTTGATTAAATTTACCATATCAATATTGTTTTTATAATTTTTATAATTTTTTTTTTTTTTTTTTAAGGGAATTTGAAGTAGCTAGCATTAATTTTGTTGGTCAAACACATAAATGGAGGTTAACGGAGTGGTTACAAAAAGGAACAGAAAGAAACCGAGAAACGTTATTAGATGATTTAGCATTCTCTTTACAGTTTTTATTAGTAACTGCAAGAGCTAGACTATTTTCACATTTTTTTAGCATTGCAGATTCTTTAAAGTCTGTAATTACTGGTGTCATAAAATTAATTGGTAAGTATTTATCAATGTTAAATCAGTTATCCAATTTTTAAATTAATTTTATACCAATAGATATAATATTTGGAGTACCTTCTTTACAAGCACATAATTTACCAGAGAAAATAAGAGAAGAACGATGCCGTTATTTAGTTGCTGAATTAATTTGTCGAGTAAGTTATCCTAACCTAAATAATAAAACAATAAGTAAAAATATTTTTTGATTTTTAATATTTTAGCCTGAATTAGAGCATGCCTTAGAGCATTTAATAAGTTTTGTACGAAAACAGTTGAGAAGAGCAGCTACTGAAAAATTTGAACCATCAAAAGAAGCTATGTGTCCTCAAATTCCTATTCCATATCAGTTTTTAACACCTAAAGTATTGTATAAAATATGTCTGATATAAACTAGATTAAAATTAAAATGTGTATTATAGCGTGAAGAAATTGACTTGAGACTTTTTAATCGAGATATAATGAAAAAAGCATTGCCTGTGATAATGGGATTATTAGAACGTGAAACACGAGGTTGGTTCTTACATTTTAGAGAAAAACTAATTTATGAATTGAAGACACAAAAATTATCTGATGAAGAAATCGAAAAAGTAAAGATAATAAATTAAAATAAATTAAATTTTAATTCATTTACATTTGTACTTAATTTCAGTCTGTTAATGAAGCTGTAATGAAAGAGTATTTACAACGTGTGTATAAAAGTATAATCAATAATAGTGAACTTCAAATGTTAGGTGATGGAATTCCTAAGCTGTTGATCAATCAAGCACAATGCATTGTTCTTATGCATAGGTAAAATAAAATGATATTCAAACATTACATTTCATAAATATTTATTCAAAATGTTTGCTTAGAGCTGTTGAAAATGTACAAAGAAAGATTATGAAACAAAAAAATACACTATCTCAAAGAATGCAATACACTTATCCTGTTTTATCACGTATTGGACCTTGGATGAGAGACAATCAAAGAATTGCTGAGGTTGTGAAGTAGTTATTTACCTCTTATACTAATTTATTGTAAATTTAAATCTGTGATTCTCAGGAAAAGTTTATTCAAGAATGTCAATGGAGTGCTCATGAAGAAGCTTTGACTCTTTGCAAAGAATACAACTTACATCAAGCCGTTTATTTTTTGCAACGAGATTTAGCTTTTATGAGAGAAGTATGTTGAATTTTGAGTGAAACATTTATATGAAATAATATTTGTTTTAATAATAGAATAATAAATTTAAAAACTAAATAACTAATATATAATAAACTAATAAATAATAATATTACTGTAGAGAGAACCAGTTTTATCTAAAGAACTTAAAGCTGTAAAAATACCAACTAGAACTTTTCATTGGTTAACACAAATTTGGCATCCAAGTAATTGGATTATACGAAGATCATTCCAAGGTCAGTCAGAAACAATACCAACTGTATTGAGTACAACTGCTACAGCTATAACTACACCTAGGTCTAATCCTTGTCAAGTATGAATATTATTTTAATAAAAAAAATGTATTAGTGTATAATTTATTTAAATTTCAAGGCTGTATTTTTGGTGGAAAAAGAAATTACTCGCTCAACAACTACGAGGTGGCCGTTTTGGAGAGTTATAAATTACTTCTATCGAACATGGACATGGACATGGAATGCAATGTTTTTCTTTGGTGTTAGTGTAACTTATAATAATTTTGTGATTTGTTTTTAATATTGAACATGATTTATTTGGAAATAGGTGGTCATACCATGGTGTAGTCCTGTAAGTGTGCGTTCCTTATTTTATTCAGAATCTTTTTATCCTGATTTAGAATTGTCACAAGTTAATGGTACATTATTTCCAAGAAAATCATCACTTACCTCAACACTCCTATCTAGATTAAATTTACTCTGGCGACACATATCAAAAAGTCGAACTCATTTTGAAACAAAACCTGATACAGGTAAAATATGCATCTGATAGTAATGGTTTTATTTATAATGTTTAATATTAATTTTTAGGATTTATTGGTAAAGGAATGACAAGACATTTAAATCGCATTTGGAACTATATAATCAAAGGAATTTTAGGCACATTGGCTATGTTAATAATATTTCCAATTATATGTCTCTCTGCAAGTTTTGGAAGTCTTATGGTGGCTATAACCTGTCCTATATGGTAACTATCTCATAGTTTAATTTTAATTGAAATATTCATTTAACACAAAATTGTTTGCAGGATGCCTTTAGTAACATTGCTTTTACATATATTCAATGGTTTAGTTTATGATTTGGATTCTCCAGCTGATTGGAAAAACAGATACTTTGTTGTAATTGAAGCAGTAATATGGAATATAATTATACAGGGCATTTTACAGCCACTAATAGCATGTTTGATTGCTTTTGTATTATGTCCTATGATTACAGTCATATTATTCTTTGGTTATTATGATAATTTATATTATATTATTTCCAATAATTTAATCATTTTAATTACCCTAAATGTATTCTTGTATCTATAGTTGCATTGCTGAGGTATTGGTTTCGTCTAGCATGGGATTGCATTATATACCATTTAGTAATAAAAAAACGTGGGCGAATACCTGCTAGTGATAGTTTTATTGTCAAACGAGTTGCTGGTCCAGGTATGGCATCAGATTATTACTTTCAAATTCGTCCTGAACAAGCATTAGCTGCTTTTGAAGCTAAAATGGAACTGGATGAACTGAATGCATATCAGAATCTAATGGAACAAAAAATTCAACAACCACAAAAAGATTTTGCACGTTTTGTTGATGTATGTTTTGGACCATTTAGTGCACATTTAGCTAAAAATGGAGCTTATCGAGTACTGGAAAAAGAAGCACAAGATTTAATGACAGCCCTTCAAGATAAATTAGAAAGGAGATTAAGAGAACTTCAATCTGGTTTATCTACAACCCTTAAATCAAAAATTAGACTAACTTCTAAGGATCTTAAAGTAATATTAAATTTTTACATCAGTTAAATATTGTTATAAAAATTATTATTGAGGAATTATGTTTAGGTTACAGTTGCTTTAGCTTCCAAAATGTTAGAATATTGGTATCCTCAACATGTAATTCAAAAATTATCTACTAGTGAAGAAGAATTTTGGGAATCTAAAGGACTTGCAATAAATGATTGGTCTGCACTTGCTGTTGTATTTTTTACCGATATATTCAGTTTAGATTTCCTTACACCATTAGATGATACAGATACAAAATTTAAGTTAGAGGTAATTCACATTTAAAAAATGTCAATTCAAATTCTTTATGATATATTTTGTTTAGACTGAGCACAGTGTAGATTTATCTCGATTTTCCAATGCTATTCATAGTATTAATGTTGATGGACAAAGTTCAGAAATTTTAGGACCATTATACTCATCACGTGGAAATATTCAAATACAATCACCTTATTTGGAAATTTCTGCATTCAATCCTCGTTCTAAGTTACTGCACTGCAAGTTCAAAAAATTAGATAATGCTTGGTAAATAAAAAAAAAAGATTTATGTTATCAAAAATTATATTTTTTTGTTTTTTATAGCAATAGCATTACGTACTACACAATGTTATTAGGCGGACGTTTTAAAACTGGTACACGTAGACATAAAGCATACATAGGAACTAATTCTGCACAAACATCTCAACAGAACAAATCTCGGCCATGGAAACGATCTCAACAACCATATATGGCAGATAAAATGTGCATACCATTACCTGTTCCTCATCCAGCTCATATTGCTCTCATTATATACAATCGTGATTCAGAATCTCCCATTCCTTTAGAATCTGAAAATTGCATTGGAATTTTACGGTTTGTTATATATTTTTAATTTTAATATTATTTTATATTTATCAATATATCAATATTAATTGATCTCTTTTTACATTTTTAGAGCACTAGAAGATCGATCGTCTGACCCTATGTCAACTGACTTTATCTTGGCTAGTAGTTTCGATAGTACAGATTCTCGTAGTTCACTGACATCAGAAAATGTAGAGCCCGAAGAACAAAATGTTAATGTATATAACTGGCAACGTGATGACTGGATGTTGCGAACACGACAAACTGGAGCAGTACGGGTAGAATTAGCATCACCTGAAGATATAAGTCTTGATTCTGAATCCACTCGAGTTGTATTTGGTACATTAGGAACAACTGTATGACTGAATTAGTTAACATATACTTAATCAAATAAAATCCATGACATAAATAAAGAATAATATATAACAATACTTAATAATTTTAAAAAAGACACCAAATAGCTTTTTAATTAATAATTATTATGTTGATAAAGTAAAAATAAAACTAGATTAGTAGTACCTGCAATATTTGTTTTTTATATTAAAGTATACAAAAAAATCATAATAATCATTATTAATATGTATAAATTATATATAAATGTATAATTAACAAACATTTTTCTTGTTTCTAATATATTTCCTCGCATTTTTTTATACATTTCGTATAATATTGATTTCTTGATAATAATCTAGTCATCATAATCTATGTTTCAATTTATAGTTTTCTATTTTAATAATTTTTCTTGTTGGCGAAACTTATAAATAATATAGGTAACACTAATTAAATTAATACATTTATCTTTACTTTTCTTATGTTATACTTACTTAAATTTAATTTCTTTTTTTTCTTTTGTTTGTGTTTGTGCCAAAGATGAGTTTTCTCAGCTTAGATAAATTTGTGTTATTCTATAATATTATATTATAATATGTATGCTTATTAAAATCAACTATAATTTTTTATTATTTTTTTATTTTTATTTGATATAGTTTATTTTTATTTTTTTAATACAAATATATATATTATACTCTTGAAATTTTATCTTTAACATAATATTACTGTTTCGTAGATTATTACATGTTTATGCATAGTTTTTAATTTTAAGTAAAATAAAATGTTTTAAGTACCTTCAACAAGTGTATTATTAACGTATAATTGGTAATCAGAGTTATTTGGTTGTGGCTGAACCTATAAAACTTAGAAAATATTTTATAACTTATAATATTAATTTAATAATGTTTAAAAGATCATATATATATATATATAAATGCATTTAGCTATTTTGATACATTACAACAATCATTTATGTATACTGTTAATTATTTTATTTTTAATACTTTTCTCTTAGAATTTTGCTTGTCAATAATATTTTATGTATAGATCATTCATATGTGTACACTGGACATGCATGTATATCATTGTTCTTTACTTAAAATACTACCATAAAATAAAATATATTATGAGAAAATAGTATTCTTAGTTATTCTTATAATTTTAAATTTTCATTCCAATCATACCACCTACTCTTAAATAATTGTAGCTATTTTATCTTATCAAACAATTACTGTTTAATTAATTCCACAAACTTATTTTTTCTTTGTCATTTTATAAATGTAGCAATATTAAATTTATATTTAAACTCTATTTGTTGTAAATAGCACCGAGAAAGCCTTGATTTCTTCAATTATATATTTTTGAGGAATAAAATATTTTTATTTTTTGTGAAATTTGAAGAGTATTGTAATTCCAAAAAAAATAATATTTTAATAGATTGCTTACCAAGTATGTTAACTCTGATAGTGTTTCTCAAACTGGTTTTATTATATTGCCCCCTAAATTTAATTAATAATGAAAGCCTAAAATGTTTAAACGATGATCTTTTTTTTTTTTATTAAATTTCTGAACTATAGTACTTACTAATATCTTAATAATTTGTCCATAGGTACCTACATTAGTTATTTATTTTAAAAATGATAATAAAACTAAAATGAGTAGGTATATTTTTACACCAGGTATTTATTATTTTTAATAATTGTGTTCTATTTTACGACTATTTTGTAGTTGTATATGCTTATTGTTGGTATCAAAAAGTTCCATTTATGAATGTACCTAACCCTTCCCGAAAATCGAGAACTAAAGGATATTAGGATAATAGAATTAGTGTGTACATTATTCATCAAATTTTGATAGTATTTGGTATTTTTCGTGATACTATAGTAAAAAAACACTTATTAGGTAAATGACTCAAGATGGGCATGGGTCCAAGAAAAAAAAATGTAAACCCATTTAAGTTTAAATAAATTGTATTGATATTCTAAAAATTCTAATTCTTACAATTTGGCACTGGTCGGACATATATTTTTTATTATGTAATAGGTATTATATTTCCAGATATGTAACAATATTTCATCAATTAATAGGTACTTAACCTGAACTAGTCATTTGTGAATTATCTATCCAACAACGCGAGGTATTCAAAAAACTTATGTAGGTATGAGTTCACTTAAAGGCCTAGGGGTCTCATAAAATTTCCCTGTCAATTGCCACAGCTCATTAAATCTTAAGAATAACCTAAATAACTCTATACCCTTGTGACCTTGTCTTTAGCTAAAATCTAAAGACTATAATATAGGTAACGTCATAAACACAAAATACAAAAATGATTAAGTTCATCATATGAAAATCAAGTCCTATTTTTTTTTTTATGTATAATATACCTAACCCAGTTGCTGTTAACACAAGGTGTTTACAGACTATATAGTAGATGTATATTTATGAAAAAACTCAATCGTAAACGTTTTATAGGTAAATATGTACATAACTTATATGTATATATCTAAAATCTATTACGCAGTAAACATTTTATACATATTGTATACCTACGTTATTTATTTATAACATTAAACGAAGTTCTTAAGATCAACTCACATTTTTGAAATTTTATACTTAGCATACCCACAAATTAACTTTTGTTGATTTTTATGTTTCCAATTTGTTAGATTATATTTTATGAAATTTTGGGGGACAAAATCTTAAAATTGGGAAAGTCTATAGAAAGTAGACCTAACAACGAATTCAAATCAGTTTTCGAAATTCTAATCACATTAATTGATCGTTGACAATAGAAAACGTCTAAATTCCTATGTTGCGCGCGTGATAAACTGAGACAGTAAATCATGGCTCACAATTCTCTTAAAGGCTGAAACCGTGCTTATGAACTATGACTTGATGAGCCGACAAGAGGTGATGCCTATAGTTTGGTGGGTACTTACACAGTGCATGCATACTGTACGCAAGAATGTATAATACTTACCTGTCAATAGTAACTTGTACACATTATTACCAGTTAGGTAAATACTTATTACATTATTATGTTGTTATATTCTGTGGTACTGTTTGAAATTTGAATGAATGTGGTAAACTCGTAACTATAGCTGATTCGGCGATATTGATTAAACAATTTCACCATCCCACTGCACAGTTATATTATGTATAACTCTAAAAGTAATATTGGTTCGGTTATCGTAACGTACTTTTTACATCAATACATGTATCTAATTAAATACTTTTTAGTTCTGTTAATATTATTTATTTTTAGTACTACTTTTTAAATATGAACAGTAATTTAAATTCCAAGTCTTTAGATCCTATGGACGAAGGATCTTCGGTGGCTGTTGATAATTATTCTTTGAGTGACCCTAGCGAGTAAGCGATGACATTATTATAATATAATTATACTCGTACATTTACCTATATACTATATTCATGGTGTTTCAGGATGATTCGATAATTGCAATAACTTTTGTTCTATTAAGTTTTTTAAATTTTTTTCTAAATTACTAGGAAAATTATATCAAAATATTTTTTTCTACTTTTAGAACTTAAATTTGAAAATCTAAAATTGTATTTTACCACTAAAAAAAAAAAAAAATAGCTATTCTAGATTTTTAGAAAAATAATAGTATTTAAATGCCTTATAAAAGTTTGATCGTATTAATTTGTTACAATTTTTTAAACTTTTTGGAAATTTGTATATAATAAATAAAACTATTGTACAATTATTGTACGTTCTATCAAGATTATTAGAGTGTTAAACATCAACATTTTTTTTTTAACATCCGTGTCACGAAATGGGTATTTTGAATTTTTTTAGTAGAACAAAATTTGAAATTTAAAAAAAAATGGGTTTGAAAATAAAACGATTTAATATATTTTTAATATAACGCAATACATTATAATTGATTGAAAATAAAATAGTGAAAAATAATTAATAGATAGGACAAACGTTATTACTTTTTTAGAATTATCCTGAAAGACCCTGTATAGTAAAAAAAAAAATTATTACGTAATAAAGTTACAAATATTTTCGTATTTTTTTAGAAAATATGAATTAAATAAACGATCAAATTTCATAAATGCATTAGAGGTTTCACATTTAAAAGACTTAAAAAAGTATTTTTTTCATAACGATAACAAAGAACATCCATTAAACAAAGATGATTTCGTTGCAGCAATATGCTCGGTAACGGGTTAGTAAAAATGTACTACGATTTGTACTTCTAGGAAAAAAAAATACTTGATATAATAAATATAAATGTATTAAA
This sequence comes from Chaitophorus viminalis, assembly GCA_025469195.1. Classification (NCBI taxonomy): domain Eukaryota; kingdom Metazoa; phylum Arthropoda; class Insecta; order Hemiptera; family Aphididae; genus Chaitophorus; species Chaitophorus viminalis. The sequence goes on from JAIPRK010000659.1 coordinate 27,149, forward strand.
ATAAAAGCTCTATATTACAAACATATCATCATTTAGAACATGATTAAATGATCAAATATTGCAGGTAATAGTTTATACGTTCATGAAGCTGCAGATTTTTTTGAACAAGTATGTGTTGAAAATGTTAACACGAAAGAAGATGTAATACTTTGGAAACAAGTTTTAAATGAAATTCGATACAGTATATCTTTTTTTCAAGAAGTTTGGGACGCGTTACCTTTTGACCAAACAAATATAAAAATGCATTTAATGTCACACTGTAAAGTAATTATTCTAAGTAAAATTTATGTTAAATTTATCAAAAAATTGTATAATTTTAAATTTTAGTTAAGTATCTAGAACCTACCTATTTATTGTGACTGACAGCCTGGTGTGGGCATTACAGTGTTTATAATTATTACTGGATATTATATTATTTATTAGTAATATTATAAATTATTACCAACATAAAGCAAAATTAAGTCAAATTAGTTTGATAAAGCACTATGGCCTATAGGTACCAGGTACCTATATGGCTATATTGCCTATATTATATCTACTAAAGTATACTGTTGTACATTTGTACATCAATTTACAATATTTACTACCGATTTATACAACTATAAAAATTAACACCATTATACATAATTACTAGCAGAGATGACTATCTCATGAAATATCTGAAAAATCGGTCAAACTTAAAGTAAAAATCTACGATCTATGTTTTGTGTCGCACATGCTAGATTACAATAAAAAAAATAGAGTGTATAGTTGTGATTAAAAATTATTCTAGTACAACTATATTACAAGTAAGTACCAACCAACTTATAATTATACATGACATATATTTCTACAGCACGAGTCCATAGTCAAAGTGATAAGCATAGAAACCGAAGAATTTTTTTGCTATACCATTTTATCCCGACTAGGCCAAGTGGGCATTTACGATGGTCGTCTTATCTTATTAAGGCATTATACATTGCAATTATCTCAATGCCCCGATGACCCAGTACGGACAACTCATCGGCGACGGAATATTTGGATTAACGATGCTGTATACATGCCGGATGCCCAATTCATAACCATTGCAGCATCTGATGGTTCCATTCATTTTGTGGATACCGTTTGTCTTGTTCACGTGCCAACTTTTTGTATAACAGGTGAATAAAAAATGCATCTTTCCTGCATTAATAATAATTCACAAATGAAACGTTGTAGTAATTTTTAATTTATAATCAACGATTTTGTACAGGTTTAAAAACTACGCCAACTTGTTTAGAATATTGTCCCGGTAGTTCTTCGCTTTTATTTATTGGAGACGATAAAGGCAGTATAACTCACTTAGAATTTCTTCAACCGAAACGATCGTTATTCAAACGAGATCCAACGAATAAAGTCGATACTTATTTGTGGAAAGTAAGTGCGTGTACAGGTTGTCAACAGGACTAGAATTAATATGTATAACAGGCGCCGCGAGAGGAGAAAAGGGTAAAATTAATGACGTAATTTCAGTTACTTACTGGTGTGCAATAGAGTACGCTTCTGAACGCCATCAACGGGTAACATTTAATGATGTCGTATTATCGTCATACAACTTTCATACTTTTAAAATAAATACTACCTAAAAACAAAATGCTACTTGTCACCATAGTCATTAAATTGTTTTACTTATATATTTTTTATAGTACTCATAACGGTATAAGACCAAAGTCTGCGAGGACTTCAAGGCTCAAGCAATACTTTTATAATAAGTTACAACTAGTACAATATTTGAATACAATTTATAACATCAATATTTTCAAAATATTATACTGATTATTAAGCAACTTATTTTTTTAAATTTTTTTTATAATCGTTGATAAAAAAAATTGGGTAGTACAAAATACTTGAAAATGTAATAAAAGATTCCACAGAAGTTGTTCTTATTGTCATTCAAAAATGGTTGAAATTCATAGTCACAATTATTTTTTATAAGCGTTTGAAAAAGAAATATTGACATAAGATTTCAATTTAAATATAAGCTAAAATATTATATAATATTCCTATTCTGGACTAACATATAATCTCCGTTCAGAATCGTTATTTGTATACAATGATACCTATTAATTATCATTACATTCAAATTTAACAAATCCATTGTAATGACCTATCCTATGGGCTATGAACGAGGTCCACTCCACTCCCTACTGTACAGCAGAGAGAGGCCATACGGTTCTTTTTCTAATATTTACAAACATTTGTAGGAACTAGAATCTCAACAAGAATGGGTTAAAGTATATATGTGCAGTATTCCAATTCATCCGGATAGTATAAAATGTATTATTTATAATCAATCGGATGAAGCTTCTATAAGTTGTTGTCAAGATCATAAAAAATCTTTAGTTATCAAACATATGAGAGACGAATGGGATCCATACATATTTCACATACGTCATGTATTGTTATAGAATAATATAAATATTAAATATATTTTAATTATTTAATGAATATAAATGTTTAAAAGGGTGTACAATGTTTTCATTTCAATGCAACTCTCAAACTATTAGTAACTGGATGTTCATGTGTAGTTTATATTTGGAATCCAGTGATAACAAAAATGTACCTTGCAAAGTTAGAGGGACATAAAAAAGCGGTTGTAGATGTCCGAATTTTTGAAAATTTTAATCTTGTAATCAGCATCTCAAAAGATGAAGTAATAGATATTATTATAATTATTTTACCTAGCATTTAAAACGTTTGCCCTTTGTAATAGATATTGAAAGTATGGAGTTTAAATACCTACATTTGTTTACAAACAATTCAATTTGATTTTCCAGTCTATAATGTACTTGGAAAATCTGTTGAATTTAGTATTCAAACATTTTATCCGGGGCCTATCATTAAACAACCCCCTGAAGAACAAGCTTCATTAAAATCTATTGATGCAAGTAATATAACAAGTGTACCAACAAGCGTTTACATGCCTAAGTAAGTAACTTATATTATAAATAAAAGTCTCAATGCTTAAAGGAATTTAATCTAATATTTTTAGAGAAAACTGGGAGTCTGAAGTATTGTTAATTGTTTGCTCGAATTATATAGCAACATTAAAACAACATTTAAAGAACCATTCCCAGAATCATTCGCCTTTACCACCTCCAATAGAAGACAAAAAACCAGCACTTCCATCGGAATGGAGTTTTAGTGACACAGATCAATTTTCCGCTGATGAAATTGATAACATATTTATAGAATCTCCTAAAATAGATAATAAAGAAATAAGAAAATTATTAATTAAATCAAGGCCTGCGCTAGATCATGATGCTTTTCATTTGGAAACATATAAAAAACCAGTAAATACTAGAATGAAGAAACATGTAGATGAAATGGTGAAGAATGGAACACCTTACTTAGCAATGCGTTTAAGTCCTGTATATAAATTAGAATTGTCTAAAAATCTTATTTTAAGTGAAGAAACAAAATCTAAGTTTCCATTAATAGAAAAAATGGATGAGATATTTTGTGACGGGATTGTATATGATGAAAAAATAAAGTTACCTGTAAAGGAAGAAAATAAAGAAACCCCAATTAATGTTATAGATTTGATGAAAATAGTTAATCAGTTAAAATTAGACGACATCGATGATATTGAAAATATTATAAGTAAATATATTTAAAAATTATGTAGTGGTTATTCTGAGGTATTGGCATAAAATGATACTGTATTAAATACGAGTCAATAAAACCATAATAACAATAATCAATAAGCGTGTATAAGACTAAAGAAACTGATTAGACTGAATCCAAATCATCTAAAAATATTATTAAAAATTATAAAATACTCAAAAAAATAATTACCTACTTAAAAGTCAAAAGTAAGTGAGGCATAATACAACTGAAACAAAAATGTCTACAGAACCTACTTAAAGATTCTTATCATGTAGTTAAACATTTAATTACAACATAATCGGACATAAATATTAGCTATAATTTGTATTAACTATAAATAAATATTAACACAACTAACATAACATAGTGTTTCTCATTTTTTTCCTAGTCCAAAAACTGTAAGCAGTCTTTCGGGTAAATTTTTGCGTAATATTCATAATAATTAACAATCACGAGTGAAAACGAAATAATATTGACAAATATTATGCGTTATCTCAAAAACCGATTTCTTACCCTATAATAAATATTAGTCAATTATTATACTGAACACATATTCAATACATATATTTAATATTATACATTATTATTTTGAAAAATTAGAAAGTCTACATTGCAACATTTTTTTCTTTTATAATTTATATTTAGGTTTTACATTTTATTTTACTTCATATTATTTATCCCAGACTAAAAATACTGTATTTTAAATTTCCAAGATATTGTAACACATTTTTAAATTATTAAATAATATTTTTTAAATGAAATACATAATTAATTGATTTAATATAACACTGAGAAAAAATAACATAATCTGTTGGTAGGTAGTTTAATTATTGGGTAACACATTTAATTTTAATGTAATAAGATTACATTTATTTAAATATCTATATTGCATCTTTTAAAGACTATATAATGAACAAAATCTTAGCTTATCTGACTATTATTAACTAATTAAAATAAATAATAAATATTAGTCTTTCTTACTTAATATAACACTTGATTTTTACCTATCATATCACAGAATATAATTTCACTAAATAATACTTAATGTTTCAATGATCTTTAACAACTTTGTCTAATTCATCACAAGATTTAGATTTATTGCTCCTGAAAATCAATTAAATGATTATATAATCTATCTGTAAATGTATTTTCAGCAGACAAATAAAAACAATATTTTTACCTTTTTATGAGATCTCTACGCCCAACCTGTATAACAATTTGGCCACATTTAACTTCTTTAAACAGAGCTATTGCTTGAGAATGCTTGAAACCCTCCATACTTTTGTTATTTACACTGATAATTTCATCGCCTGTCAAATTCAAATATTATTAGAAGTTAGAACAAATTAAGAATAATATTATTTGCACATATGACATTCCATATACCTTCTTTTAAGAGTTGAGATTCAGCAGCTTGGCCTGTTGGGAAGATTGTTTTTACAAAAATTCCCATACTGCCTTTTGGAGAATCAATTCCTCCAACAATACTAAAACCTAAAGACTTATAACCAGGTCCTTTATGAAAAATTATTGTTGTTAATGATACTGATAATGATCTAGGTCTCGGCAATCGAGGTAGTTGGGTACATTTTGGTCGAGATTGATCTAAATGCACTGAAAATTTACGCATTCCAGTCATTTTAGGTTTTTCTTCTAATTTAATTTCTGGCAAGGATGATTGTCTAGTGTATACAGAATCATGCGTTTCTTCTGATTTCGCTGGGTATTTAGGTGCCGTTGGAGGTTTTTGAATTAATATAACTTGTTCAGGCTTGGAAGTTGGTTGACATTTAGGTCTAGACACAACAAACTCTATGTTATATTTGGATGAGCGTAACATGGATTCTACATCTTGCCGCCTAAGGCCCTTTACTCTAGTACCATTGATTTTTATTATTTCATCTTGTATACATAACCTACCATCCCTGAAAAAAAAATGTTTACAATTCGAAACAAAAATGTATAAATCGTATATCTTACCTTGCTGCTGGGCCTGACAAAGCTGTAATAAATAATGTACGGGATCTTGAAGAAGGGTCTAGGCATCCCACATTTACTCCAACATCTTCTCCTAGACGTTTATTAAACCGTATTGTCTTTATCTCTGAATGTCTATCGTTTGGATTTACACAACTATTTTTTTTTAGTAAAAATCTTTGATAAAGACTCATGTTTTGTTCTGGTTTTTTACATTCATTACACATTAATGATGACGATTCCACATTCGATCCAACTTGAAGTTCTTTCACGTCACCTCTTCTTAATCCTATACTTGAAAAGTTTTTTCTCGAAAATTCATCATTATCTACTGAAGACTGCGATTTAATAGATCCTCTTGGAGAATCTCCACCGTTTCTTGTTGAATCACTCTCATAACCACTTTCGTCTGCTTTTATTACTACACGATTTTTGTCATCGATTTTATTTATCATTTGTGTCTCTCCAAAACTTGTATGTCTTCTTCTACGATTTTTAATACTAGAATTGTCATTTACTCGAGTTGTAACTTTATTGAAAAGTTTAAGAAGATCATCATAACTAAGATTTTGAAGGTTATCAGCACTTAACTCCAATCCTAGTAACTTTTTATTAGATATTAGATATTCTAATAAACACTGTTCTTCAAGAGGGTTCTCATCAATGTCTACAGACAATCTCGTCTTTTGTACAGATATCATTTGGCGGGGAATTATTTTAAGTTTTGAGGAATTTTCCATAGCATATAAATCTTCAAGACCTTTTTGACATTTTTCCTTAAGCCAATTTTCATCGATTTCTACTCGGGTCTGTGGTTCTTCTATACTTTTAATACTTTCTATTCTTGATAAACGTTTATTTTGATTATTATGTAATTTATCAATATAATTTTGGTGCAATTCAATATCTTGATTTTTTACATTTTCTTTAGATATGGGTGACCACTGTCTTCTACGATTTGGAGAAACTTGGAGTATTTCTGAAGAATCGCTTCTTTTTAATTGATCCCACTTTCTTCCAACTTTCTTACCCCAAGTTGCTAAACCTAAAGAAAATTAATTTTATGAATAATAATTTTCAAAATGAACTGTAAAATGTATTCAAAAATATATACTTTTTTTATGAGGCTTTGGTGAACCATTTTCAGGTGTGGTACAACCTTTTGGAGTTGTATACCCGCTGGGAGATACATCTCTATGGTCCTGTTCGATTGGTGATAAACTAACAAGTTGAGGACTTGGATCAGAACAACGTCTCTTGAATAGTCTCATGGTTGTATATCAACTGAAATCATTGTAAAATATTTTTAAAAAGGTTTATGCGGAATTTATTTCAATAATATGATGTATAAAATAGAGTAAACTTTAATATTTAGTAAAACAGCAATTATGAAAGAAATAAGATTTAAACCTGTTATTTTTATGCCAATAATAAACTAATAACTAACAGATTTAAAATATTTGTGACCAAGAGAAATCTCTTTGGAAAATATAAAGAATTTCCGCGAGATCTTAAATGAGATACGTTGATTTAATAATTATAATTATAGAAATAAATTTCTTTTACTTTCTAGAACAAACTTTAAACTGTTTAAACCCTAACAGTTAACATGATAATTATTTTGTTCGATTGGTAAGGTAATTAAATAACAATCTATAACAATTCACAGTACATAATTATACTAAAAGTATTATTCTAATACGTAATTCAAAATTACATGAATGATTTTAGACCTAATTTAGTAATATCACGAATGTTTGTTAAAAATAATGTACGTATCATATTAGCTTTATGGTCTCATTATTATTAATACTTTATTTTTACTGTTTCCCACAGTTTTATTTTAAAACTATGAAGTTGGATGTAAGAAAATATTAAGAAACATACCTACTGTTTACCGTTTTATATACTACAAGTAAAAACACCTACCTATTTATATTAATAATCATTAAGTGTGAGTTACGGTTGTTCTAATAAATCAAATTTTTCCCATAACCTAATTGTTTATATTTGATAATATAGTAAATGTATGGGTACTTACTAAAATAATATAACCTATACCTACCTAAACCAAAATGCAAGTTTTATTTTTCACGGTAAGAGAATTATATTATTATTTTTGCTAAGTATAAGATAATAGTGACATTGTTTAAAAAGTAACTTGATTTTTTTTAAAAAAAAAACTATGGTTGATAAAATATATTTAGGTACTTAATTTAAAAAATTAATAATAAATATTTAAAATATTCAAAAAAATGTTGTACACTTGTACCTATATTTGAAAATAATGTTCAAAATGTATACCACACCACGTTTATTTAAATAATTAAATGTAAGCTTTTTTGTGGTTTAAATAAATGCACATTTGACTTTCATCAACAATTATAACTTTTAATTATAATTTATAAAACCACTAAGTTTTAAGTAAAATTTTACAAATAATTGAAAAGGAGTACATGATAGAAGTGCATAAGTATGGTAGAATACTATAATAGGTACCTAGTCAATGTACTATAACGATATTATTATTGGTAAACATATAGTTAATCCATCAGTTTGAAGATTTGCCAAATGTATATTTTTGTAAATCGTTATATCTGTGTAGTTGTGTACCGAATTAAGAAAAAAATTTGGTCAATTGACCCAATGTTCAGCTACGCGCGGTAACTCAGTTGGAATTATAAACTTGTCGGTTTTCACGAGAAAATCATTAGAAAATAGAACGTGTGTATTTGTATATGTGTTGTGCGCACATACACGCTCTGTATAACACTGATATTACTAACTTAACTTACCCATTAAAAAAAAAAAAGATTTTAGAGTGCATGAGTGCATGACCCGTGTAAGGAAAATAAATCTACATAGTAGGTATCTAAATCAAAAATGTCTTTAAAACATACGCGACAACATTAAAATCAATGACCTAGCAACATTTTCATAGCAATATTATTATTACTACAATAAATAAATGCAATCGTTGCGTATGGTGTTTATTATGTTAAAAAAATCCTATGAAGATCGATGATGAAACGTTATAAGAAGGTATATTTGTAACACGATTTTATGTAGTATGTTGTTGTACTTGACCGCCCACTGCAGAGAAGTCGTTTTATATACAAATCGATTCATAAACACATTATGAGCGCGCAGGTGACCGGATAGGGGGCGACAAAAAACCTACAGGTTACCAATTATTATATAGGTACCTATATACTTAATACTAGCGAACAAACGAGTCATTTCATTACTAATGTCAGTGGCAGTTCCGCAGGTTCCGCTATATGAAACATCTATAGATAATTATACTATACATATGTACATTTAAGTTCCTTCTATAAGTAGTCAATTAGGTATATATATAAGAAATTATACTTTTTCCAATTATTTATTAACTATATTTTCATAGCCGGTAACGAGATAAAATAATTTTTAATTTAGTTCGCAATAATTGTCAAACGATTCTTTTACATAAAGTATTTCTTTCAAAATGTAAAAGTCTTATTTTAATAGTATATACAAAATAATACATTTTTGAATAAATATGTATTTTACACGTTTACAATGACTCAATAAGTTTTTTTGTCGTCTTGTCGAACACAACTCGATTGCATTAATCATCAGTTTGAATCGTTAGATCATCTTGATTTATTATGAATTTGAAATGTTTGAATTTGCTTGAAGACTATTGATAATGGATTTAATTTAGATTTAGTGCTTCAATTCGTGCGTATATACTATTAAATATAATGCTTTTGATTTAACATAATATATATAGAACTCTATAATTAATTCTTAATAAAAAATAATTTTGAATAACGTTGAATGGATACGGCCGGTTACCTGCATGTTCTTTGCTTGGGAATAAACACCGAGCACCACGCCTATGAAATATAGTGCCGTTTGACCAGAACAAGTACTGTTATAAGATGCCGAACTTGGAAAACTACTACAACCGGTTTTTGTTGTAATATCATTATAAAAAGGACTATACGTGACCCCCAGGCAAGGCTCATTCAGCAGAATAATTCCGCGCACTTCGATATTTACATATATATACATTTGATATAGGTACGCGCGTATTATTTAAAATATATAAAATACATAATAATACACCAATGCAAAATCGTAAGAATAGTTAACTGTAAATAATCAATATTTATTATTTATTATTATTATATTAGTTAATAGTGACCCACTAACCGGACATTAAAATATTGTATTATGTAGCAGTGTAAAATATTTAAAGGGTGCATAAACTGCAACATTATGTCATATAACTATATTATTTGAACCAAACTATAGAAAATTTGATCAATGAATAGGTCTGATAAAATTATTTTTATACAAATTAAAAATACAAATGGGTAGATACGGGAAAGTGCCCACCAGTAACTATAATAATTAGGTATAACTGTGGTTAAATAATTATTTAACTAAGATTAAATGTCTATATATTTATTATTAAAAACTATATATAATCGTACTCGCTAAAACAAAGTGCAAGTTGTACACTTTAGACATCAGCACCAGCCACCCAAGTGGTTTGAATATTTACCCATAAGTCTATACAAGAAATCGACTAATTTTCAAAAATGTTTAAGGAGTATGCATTGAATCTGGTATTAAATAAACAACTGGACTACATTATTCAACTTTTTGGCAAGTAGCCCAACTAGTTTCAGGAAGCTGTTAACATAGTTGAACTTTGAAAAATAACTGTATTTTAGTGTTCACAAAAAAATATTTAAAATAGTTTAATATTGAAACGAAATGATTAAATAATATAATTTCCAAAGAAACAAATCTTTAAGGAACAAAAAGCATTGTTAACCTATATCGTGTTGTATTTAAAACAATAAAGTACTATTCTAGTTAAATAAAAGTATTATTTAAAAAATAAACCATTCTATAAAACTAACCACTAAGTTAACATATTATACCTGAACATACAACGACTCCAAAAATAATAATTTAAATAAATATTACGTCAATGCAAATCATGCGCTAATATATGTTTATTATAACTATGAAAATGTGCTACACACCATAAACATATGGATATAAGTATATTATACTATTTAGACTAACTATTGAATATTTTATGGTAAATACGATCATCATAAAAATATGTTGTCCTATAACTAAATGAAACACATGAACACAATTTATTTTTAATGTTTAAAAACCTTGTAATTTAAGTACATTCTTACATAAAGAATAGAGATATACGTAAAATCTTCTAAAATACCTGCCTTATTATGTTTTACTTTCTATAAAAAGTATAAAAAAGAAATGCTTAAAAATTTCTATCAGTCGTATGTTAGCTTAACCCTAAACCCGTCATCTGCACACTGGAAAGATCTTGTCACGTGCCCTAAAGGTTAAACGAACCGTATGTTGGGTAGTCACACGCAGACGTTATATTAATATATAACCATCGTAAAATCAAGTCAACATACGGTTATCAAAAAATACGTTTCTTAAATATTATTTGTTCCTTTATTTTCAAAAAACATATGTTATCTACAGTAGATCTACTAATATCGACTTTGTCTGTATTTAGAAAACAAGTTTTTAACCAAAATAAACCAATATAAAATCTAAACACCACATATTATATAAGTATACATTAAAATAAGTTAATTATGTTTAACTGAGGTGGGTATATTCAAAGAATCACATTTTATATATTTAATTTATCATACAATAGTACCTAATACAGCTATAAGAATTTTTATTTTAAATTTAAATAGATCCAAATCAAAAGTTACTATTGAGTGGCTGTTTAAACAAAACTTACATGTCTTTTTTTTTTTACTCTCAACATATAAGCTTACTGTACATTGTACAATAATGTATATAGATTGTTTATTTAAAATTAAAAAAAAATGTAATAGATATATACAATATTGTTAAAAGTTCAGAAAAAATAATAGAAAATATATAAAAATATAAGATAATAAATAAATTCAAAATATATCTACGCTTACATAATATAAGCCAATAAATATATTTTTAATACCCATACGTTCAAAATAAGTTGATATTGTTTTAAAGATAAAGATAAATTTGGTAAAAATAGGTATCCTGTAGACACTGCACCAGATATTTTAAGAATAATTGTGTAAAGGGTGAAAACATGAACATCCAATATTCTTATTCTACATGCTACATCCGTCATGCAGCTGGTCTAAATGTGTAATATAATATTATAATTATGTTACATTTTTGAATAATGATAAATTGAAAAATTATTGCGATCATCATAGATACCTTTTGAGTTTTGAGTAAATATTACGTTTAGTAATTTACTTTTTGCACTTTATTCAAGATTTTTTCTCTCTCTCTTTCCCTCTTTCTTCTCCTTTCCGTGATCAAGAAAATCATTTTAAAATGTTTAACTAAACCGAAAATTAGAAATCTTTAAATATAAATGTATACATATTTTCAAAAATTGTAAAAATATTCTGCCATTTGTAAACTCCCTTCGAATAAACATCGTGTTTAAATTTTAAGATTTCCAAATTGTTAATTATTTAAATACAAGAAAATAATCAGCAATCGTAATAATATGTCGGAATTTTTTCAAAATGTCATGGTTATTTTATCATGCTTCTCCCATCCCATGATCCCAATCAACTTAAATTGTAAAGATTCTTAATATAAAAAATTCAATTTACAGGAGTCTACAAAAACGTAAAATAAATGAATGACATAAATGATGATATAAAATAATTTTAAATTTTTGATTACATATTTATTACAAATTCGCATACATACGTACACAAGTATATAATGTATAGTATATATTTTATGAATACTATATAAACAACAAAATATACAGAGTAAATACATGTATACGATTATCTATTCTAGGATAATAAGATGTAACTACTATATTTGCAATTTTGTAAAATATCATAAATCCATGTATATTATAATATACTATGTTCTATGAAATCTTATCCATACGCACTTAATTATAATTAATTCCATTTCTTTAATAAAAAAAACCTGTCATACATTTTTAAAGTCATGATAATAAATTACCAATGAGATAGGTGCTGTATGTAAGTGACCCATGATCAACACCATGAAATGAGGTATAAAAAATATATGTAAATTGTAAGCATATGCGATTATCACTTACCACTTACCAGTTTATAATTCAACCACAGTTTTAATCATTGACCACATTTAAATAAATACAAATGTTCTGAATCTACACCCACTTATGTAAAAAAATATTAAATGAAGCCAGAGGTGGAATTGTTGTTCACCTTGAGTAGGTATGTTCTAGTAGTAAAACTTCCAATATTATTTTACTTTATCATGTATACATGGCTATATCTATCTATTGGCTATTATTTATTAATTGAGCTGCGCCTATAATATAATAGGTAGGTATGAATTGTTTTTCTCAATTTTAATGTTGCACATTGAACGTTTACATTAGGAAGTAATTTGTCAATAATTAACAATATTAATATAAAAACTAATCTGAACTAAGAGTGGTTTACTAAAGAATTAATATACAAAGGCTACATAACTACCTATGGTCATTAAAAAAATTATAGGTACTACTTAGATTTCAAGAATATACAACACACTAAGTATTCAGTAAGTACTTATATTGGAATTTCCTATAAGAGCTATTGAGGTTTTTGTAAGTTGTAAATGTAAAATAATATTATATAAGATTATTTTTGTAGTATTTTTCAAAATTATTTTCCTCATGACAAATATTTCTACGCCTGGACCCTCTTTAGAATTTAATATTATGAAAAAATGTAGTCCAAATTAATAACATCAAATTCAAAAAGAACAAATCACTATAAAAAGGATTACATTTTCAAAACTCAATTGAAAATCTAAAGACATTTAGGAAACAAATACTTTTTTTTACCGGTTAGAAACCAGAAGTTCGGGTGAGAATAGTTTACTTAGTACAATGATGCCACCCTGACAATACCAATATTAATTATAAAACGCACCAAGAGTTCAATAATTAATTAACCTAAAAAAATTAAGGGACAGAAATAAATGACGTGGTTTTTACATAAAAGTAATATAAATATTATATATTATGATTTTCATAACAACAGTATAATATTGTACAGTTGGAATACAATTCAAAGAAAATAATAGAGACCTTGACAATTTGGTACGGACTATTGATCTTATTGTATTAAGTAGTTCACATAACTTTTAATGTAACACAATGATGTAACTAAATCATATTGAAATGGACTCACGAAGAGCACAATCATAATATAAGAGCACATAAAAACTACCTACTCATGTACCTACTGAAATGAATTAGGAAACGGGGATCGGGGTTGAATCACAAAATACAATAAAAACTGTTATGACTTACGAGTATGACAGAAATAATGAAACTTTTTATATAAGCCTAATACCTATGTCCTACATAATTCATTATAAATTATAATATAAGCCATTTTTATTCTTATAATTGCTGTAATTACTAATGACTAGCAATGACCCTTTTGTATATTACATAAATAATGTGATTCTATAATTATTTTATAAGAACTATTCATTTAAATTGCATCATTATACCATGTATTTGTAATATATTATACCTATGGCTATGTATCAATTGGGAGTATAAGTATTGTATAGGTAATGGATTCATAATATATATATATATAAATTCAAATGTATTTAAGTCGTACCTAAATAGAAGTTGAGCTAAGTTATATTATAGTTACCATCCATCAAATAAAAATTTCACCGTAAAACTGATATATATTACAGTATTCTAAAAAGAATTATGAATTTTCAGTTCTTTACGAAATATCTGCTTAGAGTGGTCGCCCCTTATGACCACCATGTCTAAAAATAAAAACTACCATGACTCACAAATCACAATTATAAGTATAGCTAAAAGAGATATTTCGGTAATCATTAGCATTTAGTATCATACATGAAAATTAGGTATATTGATACGTTTATTTCTCATCTTAGCTACTAAAATGATTTTATAACCTGTCATAATTAAAACTTTGAATATCCATAAATGAAATAGTGATAAGAATTTTCAATATTTTTTTAGTAAAAGTTATATATCATAAAATAATATGTTATTAACCTTTTATATGAACATGTTATTTTACAGTTTCAAGTAATGAAAACATATAATTATTCATTTAAATATAAGTACCACATAATTTACCATTTTCAAAATTTGTAAACCTTCATATATTACTAAATTATAAAAATGCCAAAAATAACATTCACGTTTATAACATGTTCAAATATAAAAAATCATGCCTATGTTCGCCGAATTTCTATGAAATTACAAAACCCGCCATCCATCACAACATACCCAATTAAAAACCCCAATAACGAGTATAATACTCGTAGGTACATCCCATTTCAAAATTAATTATAAAACATTATAACTAACAAAATAATCAACCGGACACTCAATTCTTCTTGGCTAATGATCTATTTTTTCTATAGACCTTTTTATAGTACAAATACTCATACTATACCAGTACTCAAATTGAAACTAAAGTTTATTTTAGATTACAAACGGCCAACAAGGCACGAGAGCTATTGATTTACAGCGCATATTTTGGCTACTACATTTTGAAGCAAGTAAAACTGAATCTTAGAATAATGCATTATAATGTTTAATGTCAACTCCTTATTAGTTTATATATAGTATATATATAGCTAAGCTATGGCCCATATATATATACACATAAATATTTAACATTTTAATAAAACGGAAAAAAATCAATAAAAAATGCATTGATTTCAACAAAATCTTAAGTAGATATTTTTAGGTAAACCAAAATATTGTGTTCAAATTTAACATATTTTATAATGCACTACTATTGTGCGACGAAGTTATTATAAAATATAAAGAGACAAGTATTCAATACATAAAGCATTGTCCATTTTTTATGTTTTTATATTTTAAATTAAATGGTCAAGGTTATTACGAATTTGAAGTGTTACGGAGAAATAACATGACGTGCATATCGTCACGGGTTTCCATGTAATTATAAATTTAAATTAACACAATAAAGGTACACTTTATCATTTATAAGGCTACTATCAAGTGAAAATGTATACCTACCTACTCACTTTCCATTTGAAATATTAGTACTACCTAATACCTATTGAACTATAATATTATTTTAAATAATCATCTATTTATAAATTCAATACAATCTGTATTAATCCATCAGACTATCAATAACAATTATATTTTAAGCCAATTTAATCATCGAATTAATTTTACTAATATTCAGTAGAAGAAGACAAATGAAGTACATACCACAAATCCCAAAAGATGATATGGGAAAAAATAGATACCGATAGTTTAAGGAATAAACGTATAGAGGATAGTTGCTAACCAATATAGAAAATGATAAATTGATCATTAACTCAATAGTTTCTAGGGTTAGATGAATATGAAGGTGGTCGGTGGGTCAGGTCTCAGGTGTATATTATTTCAGAAAAATTAACAATATAGGATACGCAGATACTAAAGTGCAGTAATATACCAGATACTTACAAGGTACAGTAATATTATTACAATAATTGTATTATTTAATACGTGAAAAATTACCAAGTACGTAATTATATTTACTAATGCATTTATATTTTATATCACAGTTAATAAAATACTGAATAAAATATTTACTTTGATTGTTTGAAACATATTTTTTTTAAATCATGTTTACGACACAAATTATTATTCAATTTTAAAACAAAAATATTTTTCCATGTTTATATAAATAAATTACCGACTGGTATACAAAAAGAAAAAATTAAATCGTATATAATAATAAATAATAAAAAAAAAATAAAAGTATAATTATTAATATGTAGGTATTCAAAATTAAATTATTTAACAATACAAAATAGTTAATGATTACAAACAAATTAGTAGAAACTTGTAATTTTTTTGTTTTTTATATGATTATTTTAATCATTACAACTCTGATTTTTATAAAATGTATAATGTTAAGCCAATCCTCAAAATAATCAATCATAATGGTTTATGATATTTATTCGTTTAGATTTAAATGCACGCAATATTAGAATATACAGAATTATTATTTCATGATTATTTGTATAGTATAACTTCATTATTTCAAAAAAAAAAAAAATAATAAGTTCTTTCCTTGAACGATAAGTTTAATGAAAAAATACTCACCTGATTAATACACATTATAGTATATAATTTGTGCAATGGGTTGTACAATATATTCGTTATTACTTATTAGTCATTACTATATACGTATTATACAGAGGCGTCAAGATGTTTTTGCTCAAATTACCAGTCATAGGTAAGTACCCAAAGTACCAATGTACCATAATCTACTGACTAGATATAATGTTTACATCCCAAATTATGTGGAACCAAGATCTGAGGTCTATTTCGCAGCAAATATACATTGAGACTTATCACGTTGTAACTAATATTTTAAAAATTTTTATTATACAACCATTCATTGAATTTGGTTAAATGGTTAATTTTAATGTGTTGGTGAAGTTGTCTCACGACTCTCACGGTCTTTATAATTACTACATAATAACCCAGACGACCATTAAATAGCATTGTTATGATTTTATTCAGATAGGTTAAATATATAGTGGTTAAGTATATGGTTTAAATGTCAATGGTGGAACTACTCCGGGGTACTATTATTTCAATAACACCTCTGCAAATAAATAAAAATAATAATAAAACATCTATTAAATATCATTGTTGATTGAAAATCAAACAAAATTATACAGTCAGAGTAAGTATAATAATATATTAAAATCACACATTGGACAATTGGAGGGAAGAATAAATGTACCTAGTGATTTTAAAATCATGCAATAATTTTGACTTTTGATTATTAAACATGTTCGTGATAAAATTTGAAATATTAGGCAAACTTTCTAAAAACTTAATAGATTTGTCGTGATGTACACATAATTATAACCAATTGAGTATTTTCAAATTTGTGGAGAGGAGTTTAAAAAATAGTTAAGTTTATAATAATATAAAAAATATATATGAGATGAATTAATAATTATGTTATTCCACTATTATTATAAATATAAATTAAGATTTTTTTATAATTAAAAGGACTTTTTAAAATAACCATTAATTAAATCCAAATTAATTATAAAAACATTAAAAACACTTAACATAAATTAATGTTACCTGTACCACCTACAGAGCAAATCATTTATGACTTTTGAACTTTTTTTCTTCTGGGGTGGAGACCCGAGCGAGACCCCCTCCGAAAATACACCACTGATTATAACATCCTTTTAAACACGCAGAGTAGGTAATAATGTATCCATTTATAAACATATAAATTTAAGAGTACAACCTTACGTCCTTTACGTCCTTAAATACCCTAATGTATTTAGTGAATATTTTAAGGCAAGGTATATTATATTGGTTACGTTAAGGTTCCTAGATAAATAGGTAGCGTAAATGGTAATAAAATTTAAGCTCTTCGGCAAAAATAGTAAATATTAAGGAAATAATTTTTAATTTATTAAATAAAAATAAGAAAATTGTATTTTATTTTATTTTCAACGCGTCTTAAATCTTTAAAATAAAATAGTTAAAACATGCTTTATTTAATTATATATCAATAGGTTTAAGTAGTTTTCTCTTCATACTGTGTAAATGCAAAAAGCATTTTTATAGTTATGTGTAACCTTGTAGGTACCTATATATTGTTTAAATTAAATATTAATTTACTTACTTTATTATTCCGTAATAGCGAACATTTTCAAGTGTAAATAACAAATATTTCCGTAACAATTATTTTAAATAATCTAAATTATGACGACGTAACTCTCAACCATAACAACTACAAAAAACCTGCGCGCACGACTGAACAGAACAGACTAAACAGTAAACGTCGAAAACAGCTGCGGGCGGCCCATGTTAGAGCAACAGTAAAAATATAACTTGCCGCTGCATTCTCTTCCATCGACTTGTTTCTAACACTTCACTTTCGCGCCATCCTCCGCCAGAGGGTATATTTTGTTAACGTCATGTCGTCATAAACAAATTACAGAAAATAAAAGTCAACACATAAAACAAGCTAGAAGCTAGATCAAGATTATGTAGAAAACCATTACAAATTTTACTACATTTACAATAATTAATAGTAACATTTAAAAATTTTATAACGGCTTCATATATCTAAATTCTAAATATTACATTATCATTTCTACTGTTAGGCTTATGACTATAATATTAACATAATGTAACAATTTTTCTACGATAAAACATCGTCACTTATTACGTTGGCTGAGAAGTAGGTACCTATAAACATAATTGATTTTAGAATATAATATACATTCTAAAATCAATATTATAAATTAATAAATTAATAAATAATAATCAGTATCATTTTATCCATGGATAACTGCAGTATCATAATATATTTACTATTTACTATTTAGTATACAAATGAACGTGAAACATTACATCTGATTCGGTGCAACATAAGGTACCAGGTATATAAGTAGGTACCTAATAATTATAAATCAACAATGGAAAATAAAATTATGTTACCGAAGTCTTGATAAAATATGTATATGACAAAATTAGAATATTATAATATTATCCGTGAATTTATATTCATGTGTAGAATTATACACATTTGAAATTTAATCATCTAAGTAGGTACCTATGCATCAATAAAAATACTATAACAGATTTGCTTTAAGGTGGATTTACACGTTCAGTTTTACTTGCGCTAACTGGTTTACATAAACATAATTGTGCAAATTAAGACATTTTCCAGGCAGTTCTAGAAATCACGTAAGCAATTGAACAAATTAAATTGTCGTTCAAATATCTGTTTATAGTGTTAATATGGTCAAATATTTGCGCAAATCAAATTTGTGCAAGCAAGCTAAAATTTATCTCAAATAAAATTGAACGTGTACACGCATATCAACCGTTTTTTTTTCATGAAAAAGTGGTATCACTCATTCTCACTTAAAATATGCAATATTAATAATTGAAAAAAAACCCATGTCTACTGAAATAATTGTAATATATATATATATATATATATTTTTTTATGCTTATAATTAATTTTATAATAATACAAAGCTATATAAATCCAATGATCATATGTAGGTAAATATTTTATACAATCATATGTCATATACTCATATCTATAACCATTGATTAAATATACATATATAATATATATAATTTATCAATGCTATTGGGTACCACAGAATAAAATAATTTTGAATTATGAGCACAGCAAGAATTAATATGTGTAATATGTTACTACTGTTATTAGTTTTACAGCAGTAAGTAATAATATTTTTCTTTATCTCTTTGACCCCACACAAACTTCTTCAGTAAGACTCGATCTTTTAAGAAAACGAATTTAGTCTATAACTAATTAAAATCATAAACTTTTTATTTTTAATGTATAATCAAAATAGAAAATCACAAATGCTACAAAAATACAGACCACCAAAATATTTTAATAGATTTTTAAATTGATTTATTTTTTTATGTCTATTAAATTATGCATAAGTGAATTTTTAAAATCTCTGCCCCCAAATTTTGAAATAATTCTATATACAGAAGATCTTCACTAAAATCAGAATTGTTAATGGATTCAACCAAAAATTATTAATTAAAAATATACACAAATAATAAAACAAGATACTTTAAACAACAATGCCAACACCTAACGGGTAACAGCTGGAACCACTTGTTTTACTCAACATTTATATAAATATGTAAATATATATATATATATATTTATAAGCTTATAGGTTTGTGTATATTATTTCAATATAAAATTTAAAATAAATAAATAAATTAATAAAATAAATAATAAATAATTAATAAATTTAATATAAATGTTCCAATAAAAAGGTAAGTTATTAGGGGGTAGATAAGTAAAAGTTTCCAAAGACTCGTTTTGCTTCCCACACTAAATATTAATGTAAATTGATTGATTTATCATGATATATATATTTATATAATGTATTGATTGTATTAATTTAAGTAAAAAAAATAACAAATATCAGTTTATAAAAAAACATAAATATGACTAATATTTAAAAAAAATATAAGAATTTTTTTTATGTTTTGTTAATTGTATCATATATAATATTAGCAATACATTTTAAAATGATTAATAAGAGAAAATCTCAGGTTTCTAAAAGAATCCACTATGAATCAGCTTATATTACACTTACAAGTTTAAATTTTCAAACCACAATATTGAAAACTGTATTCATTTATATATAAAAAAAAAAAAAAACAAATCAGCAACAACTCATATTTGCAAAAATAATGAACAATATTATTATTCAAGTAAAAATAATAAGGTTTATAATATTAGTGGACTAAGATTATAAGGTACAATTATTCGAGATGTAAATAATTTCTAGGAATAAGATAAGTCAGTGGCAAATAAATACAAAATACTTTAAAAAATACCTAGAGTATATTTCAATGTATTTATTTTAGCAGAAATACAACTCTTTAAGATTCTTTTTTATATACATTCATAAGGTATAACTAATATGGTTTAGAAGAATGCTTTTTCAAGCTTATTTTTGGCAATTGTTTTAATGATGGTTTGTCAATTGTAGTATGTAAATCATCCTCATCACCTGGGACCCATATATTCAATATACTAGCTTCGCCACCAGTTATTAAGATTTCACTCTGTAATTAAAATATATGAAATTAATGATTATATAAAAAAAAATTAAACATATAATAAGAAAAATATTTATAAAAATCTAAATTTTAGGAAATAAAATAAGTATTATATATTTTAAATTTAACTTACATCATTTTCATACCAACTGCATCTTATAATCTGTTTATTGTTTTTAAATAGTGTTCTAGGTAACAACTCAGGCCCATCAGCTATGTTAAGTGATTGTAAATGTTCTCTAAATGTAAAAAGAATGATTCAATATAATACTGCTATCTTAAATTAAATTAGTTCAAATTTGAAAAAGATAATTTATCATGGAGTTTGAAAAATGACTCTGAGCAAAAATGTACTTGAATAAAAAATAAAACTATCATCCAACATTTATAAATATATTTTAAAAACAAGTTAATCACGTAAAATCTTCTAATTTTATTTCACAAAATGTTGTATAAAATAGCCATCAAATACAACACATTATCTATATTATAAAAAAATTAATAAAAATAAAATTGAAAACTTGTTTTAACTATCTTTTAAAAACTCTCTTAAAAACTAGTTATGCAGATTTACTAGCAAGAAGGTATATATATATATATATATATATATATATATATATGTATTTTAAAATTAATATCTTTTTTCTTTTGCTCAGGTTAAATTGTTATATAAATTACACTAAACGACTATTAGTATTTATATATTTATAATTATTCCTATTGCACAAGAATAATTTTATTTTTCATAATTTTTCTATTAAAAGTATAAATATTATCAATTTATTTTAATCAATAGTTTAAAATTGGGATCCCAATAGCACATAGCTTGAAATAATAGACATCTATTAACCCTGAGCCTTTTGTGTATAAATGAACATATGAGATAGGCCACATGCAGGTAAATTTCTAAATTAATAGATTATAAATTAATATTAATTACATTATATTATATTATATTTTTATTGATTATAATATATGAACATTGGGTAAATTCTACCTCCCCATGGAAATCTATTCCATGTGTAACCATGGAGGCGGAACATTTAGTAAGATAACAAGTGCTAGGGTAGAGCTTGTTTTAAGAACTAACAGTATTCATTACTATAATTTCTGTCTGAAGAGTTTTGTTCTATCTCTCACACTCATAATAAGACTCAGCCTGAATCCTACTGGCAAAATCATACCTCCCAGTTCTCGGGGCAAATGTTCCGTCTACATGCAAAAGTTTATGTGTGTAACATACCATGTCTGAGCAAACTCAGTTAAATATGATTAATTAATCATAAGATTATTAAGATAATTGAATAAAGAGATTAAATTAATATAAATATTTATAGAAAATATACAGAGTAGATTTTTCGTTACCCTTTTCCATGGTTACTTCCAACAAGCAACATCATATTTCCATTTTTATCGGCTTGATGACAATTGATTATTTGACTATATACATCAGGTTTTATCTATAAATAATAAATAATCTTAACTAAACATTATTATTATTAAAATTTGTATTAACTTACATTCATTGAACTACTGATTGTATCTCTTGAAAGAGTTATGTATGGAGAAGAATCTGTTGTGTGCCATAATTGTAAATCTTCGGTATGTGTGATACAAGATATAACCGAATCTTCATTTTTATTTTTCAACCATCTTAAATTTGACTTTAAAAAACATATAAATAATAAAATAAACAAATTTATCTCCAATATATATTTTCAAAAGAAGATTTTAATGATGTTTCTTGTTTTGTGAAACGTTGAAAGGTGGTCCAATTACTTCTATTCTTAATTAGAAATTTGTTCCATGATGATTTCAATCATAAATCAAAATCAAATAGTAAATATATTCTGATGCGAAATATATATATATTATATAAGTATACAATGGTACAAAATTGCAAATAAACATAATTTTAAACTTAACACAATCTGAATTTCAAATTATATGTATTGCCTTCGATTATAGAAATACCGGAATTTAAGAGGCAGTTACAGGGCTCAAAAATCAACTGTAAAAAAATGCTTTCAAATTTCCAATAGACCCTATCTCATATTAATAATTAAGACAGATAAGAATAAAATAAACAATATGAAAAGTATTAATAATTAATTGAGCAAATATTGTAATATTTTTTTTTAACAGAATTTAAAATTTCAATGAAACAATTTAAATATTTTTAAAATAAATTTCCCCATGTATGTAACAGGATCACGTGAGAACGGCTTAATCAATTTCGCTAATTTTTTATTCATTTTGTTCAGAATTGCCAAAACAAGGTTTAGAAGGAAGAAAATTAAAATGAACCCCTATTTCTCATTATTACACCATAACTAAAGCCTTAATCGATTTGACTACATTTATTTTTCAAAAATTAGGAATAATTTATGGAAAAAGTTGCATAGGTACTACTAATTCAAGCTCTGAAATGTAGCATATTTTAAACTTTCATCATAGCAATGCAACAAATGTTCTGGGTACTTATAAATTATATATATATACAGCAGAGCATCGATTATCTGTACTACAAAATATTGTAAATAATACATAATACATATATAATGAATACATTATAATTGTATTTTTAATTGTAAATTGCAATACATACTTTTATAATTTATACAATATAATATATATTATATTATAGATACACACAGTAAATTTTTAATCATTATCTGATTATCCGCAAGCTCTTTGTCTCAATTAGCACAGATAATCTATAGTATATAAATTTATAATTTTTTGACTTAAGGTTTACATACCTAAGAAATATTTTTTTTTATTTATAATTTTACAATTGAAATAGGTATATTGTGGTAAAAATTAATGTAGTATATAAAAATAAAAAACAGAATCCGGCAAAAAAACCTCCCGTATTTTTAGACGTTTATATTTAAAGCTATTTATAGATAAAATGGTATTCCGGGTATCGATAGATAGAGGTCTATGGGCCATTTTCATTAATCATAATGAAGTCTGGTTCCAACAAGATGAAGCCACAGCACACACTTCAACCATTTTGAGAGAGATGTTTCCAGAACATCTTCTTTTTTTACGAGGAGATATTACCTGACTACCAAGGTCCTCCGATTTATCACCTCGTGATTTTTTTCTTTGGGGAAATTTAAAGGCCCAAGTTTACACCCATCGTCCAACATCTTTGGAAGCACTTAAGGAGGCAATCCTGGCAATCACTCAGAAAGTGGCAGCCATTACACCACAAATGACTCGACAAGCAATAAAAACCTCTGGGAAAGGCTTCGTAAATGTATTAATAATAGAGGACAATATTTAATGGATATAATATTTAAAACTAAGCAATTATTTTATTTAATGTAAAATGGCATAGTATTTAATTTAAAAAATTTAATAAAATTGTTCTGTTTAATTGTTTATTTATTTGTAATTGCCTTTTTAAAATATGGGAGGTCTTTTTGCCGGACCCTGCAGATATTTATAATAATAAATGTTAAATATTTTCCGAAATTCAGTCCCTAAAGGGTATCAGAAATAAAAAGACTAATTTGTTAAAAGGGTAATTATGAAAAAAAAGAACTCCTAGCCAAAACCACTGAAACTACTAGAGTAAGAAATTTGGTCAGAAATAAATTAAAGCTAAATATATAAATATTGCCAACATGTGAAAAACAAAATTATATAAATTGATAAGTATATATATCAGCTGGTAAAGCTGGTTCTCTTATCTTCAAAGAGAATGCAGATACAGTTGAATAAAAATTAAAATCATTGTTTTGTAACTAAATTTTGGTTAAACTAAAACACATTAGCCAGTGAAATTAATTATAGATATATATTTAAGAATTGTAGAATTAACTCTACAATTACGGTAGAAAGTAAAATTAAAGAAATTGTCTTATTTGCTATAAAATGGTAACATTCAAAATGCACCAGTGGCTGTGCCCTCCCATTCTCAATCCAATGAATAAATAAAAAGCAAAATCAAGAAACTTGAGAGTATTTGGTATAAATCTAGAAGAAAAATATAGAAAAATACCAGTAAAATTCCAATTACTAGGGACTTCTCCCTTCCGACCCAAAGGATCTGTTCTTATAACCTGTATTAAAATTAGTGGGATTAGTTTAGATTTTATCCTTGAGATATAATCAAACTTTGTGTATAATTTTTATTGCATTTATATATTATACCAATTATTTTTAAAACTTACAATTGATGAATTTGTGTTATAACTTGATTGAAGCGCATCTTTTTCAGTGGTTTGAGTAACATCAAATAAATTAATAATGCCATCAGTAGATCCACTAATTACAGTTTTATCCTCAGTAGGATGAAATTTAACCTAATAACAAAATTACTTATTAAACAATAAGAATATATCTCAGACAAAAAGTTTTGACGAGAGAAATATCACAAAAATATTATTCAACCATCCAACCTTACTCTGCCGAAAACCAAATTGTTCAAATATAGAGTGCATATAGAGTAGGTATTCAAATAAAATACATAATATTAAATTTTAATAATTTTCCAGGCAACCTAATGTAAAAATCCTGGTTTCACATTTTCCTATAATTCTCAATGTTAATTGAATACAATTTAGTTTTTATAAAAATTGATAGATAAAAATTTTAAATGAGTTAATTTTATTAAAAAATAATGGAATATAAATTTAAGCTATAAGTATTTTATTAATTGAATAATAAATTTAATAAGTATCTACATCCAATATATTTAGGAATAGTAAAAATAGTTATTAAGGGATTCCAAAAATAAAATTTATTTTATTTTTATAGTTCATGTTACTCAAATGTATATCAACCATTAGTCATTACAACAGAAGTCAAAAATGTATAATAAAGTATTTTTAGGTACCTGTGTTATGTCATCTTGATGAGTATCCCAATAACCACCAAGTAAATTTGTTGTGCGAATATCCCAAAATAGTAAGAAAGCATCATCTTTTAGCACATCTGTTCCAGCTACTATGAATCTACCATCACAAGACACATCAAAACATGATAATGGTTTTGGAGAAGCATCAGTTACATCTAAAATGAAAATAATATTTATGTAAAGCATTATGTAAAGCTTTTATCTATCTATGAAAAATATTACCCTTAAAAATGGAGACACATTTTTCTCTTAAACGTAAGTCCCATAGTTTAATAGATCCATCTTCAGATCCTGTGTATACAATTGAAGAATGTTGAGTATCACTTGAACCAAATCTAAAAAAAAAAGCATTATAATTTAATCGTTTGCTCAGTAAAAATAGTGATTATATTACTTGACATCAACAATTTTTGCTTCATGCTCCAAGCATTCTCCAACAGACTTACTTCCTGCATCAATATCATGTACAATACAAGTAAAATTAGAAAGAACCGTTGCTACTCTTAGTGATTGTCCACTATAAAATACAGAATTGAAATAATGGAATTTAAGATAATATATGCAGTAAAAAAAAATTGTTTCTATAAAATGAATTATTACAGTCTTTGAGCATCCAAATTTAAAATATAAACATTATTTATACTAATGGCTTCTTCAAAAGTTTGTTTGTATTTTATTTTGTAATTTATTTCTTTAGAATCGTCAAACACTGGTGGTTCAGAATCAATATCATCTACACTTTCATCAGAAACATTTTCTTCATTGGCTGAAGACTGATTTGTAATGTCACTGTCAGAACTTGAATTTGATGTTTCTAAAATAAAAAAATCATGAGCATAATGTGTGTAAAACAGTGTAATCTTTTCCTAACCATCTTCTGTGTTTAAATTTAAAGTCATTTTAAGTCAAACAATAAAAACAATTGAAAATAAAGAATTTCACAAAACTAGTCAAAAAAATAATATATTAATATTTACAAAACGTTACAGTTCGCTATAACAATATAACATTGAAATTTGAAACTTAAATTTGTTTTACAACACTCAACACTGACCAATGGGCAATGACGCCTGAATGCCTGATTGCTTGAAACACGTGACAATGTGGTTATTAGATAATATCACAGAATTCTGTGATAATATCTTAAATCGTGATAATAACTAGTGATTGTTGGAAAATATTTTGTTGGAACGTATATTTTCGGAATGTTATTTCTCGGACACGTATTAATTTGGAAACGTTTTTAGTTGGAAAAATATTTCATCGGAAATTTTTCAGTTGGAACAATATATGCTCGGAATAGTATTTGCTTGGAAATTAAATAATCTGAAAATTTTTTTTTGTGTTTTCAAAATATGCAGTTCATGGAAAATGTGTTTCCGATAAAATATTTTTCCGTTAAAATACGCTTCCGACAAAATACGTTTCCTAAAAATTCGGTTCTGACAAAATACGATTCCGACCAAATATGTTTCCAAAAAAAAAAATTCCCGACAAAATACGGTTCCGGCAAAATATTTTCGAACTTGATACTCGCCTTCATATAAATATCACAGATAGTATAAATATCTGTGGTAGATATATATATCTTTAATCATGGTTTTGGGCATGACTTAAATATTTAAGCCATGGTTTTGGGCTTTGGACACATATTTTGCACAGATATCTATACTAATTAGTATAGACATCTGTGATATTTTGACCAGGCGCCCCGAATCCCGATGCACCATTCTGTATCTACTATCTAGTAATTAGTATCCACATTCCACGGCCTAGCCATTGAACATTTGATCGATTAAATATTGATCATTTGATCAGTGCTATGTGTGTGTGTCCCTATAATTCTATTCTAATTTTATACTTCTACTGATTAGTCGTTTTAAAAAGTTATTGGGAGTTATTTTGTTTATTTCATTTATAGTTTTATAAGTATTATTAAAGAAATAGGTAAAAATTATATAAATATTACATTGCCCTCCAAGTTCAGCTCGGTTACTCGAGAAGTCAGTACCGAACAATTGGCCATGAAAAATGGATTAAACAAATCATAAATTACCATATTTTGTATTATGTTTAAGCATATTACATTTTATATTTACATCCTTCTTCTTCTTCTAGTAGGTTACGCCGGTTACGGTCTTCAAGACCATCCCTGCAAACAAATTTGCCGCCAATCGGCAATCGCCATCCTTATATTTACATATTATTATAAATTTATACTATAATAGTATAGACGTATAGTACAGAGGTGTCCAACCTTTAGTGTAGACTACTACATAGGTAGGTATACATTTTAATAATAATAAATTAGAAATGCATGATTAAACTGTAGACTATAGTACAATAAAGACCTAAATAGGTACCTGTTTAAGTCAACACTTTTATAAAATATTAAAGTTATCAAGTTTATTTGATTTTTAATACTTTGTAGTTTTATATTCTTAAAATACATTTTTTTTCTTCATAATTATGTTATACACGTTAATTGATGATTTTGAAATTGAAATAAAGGCTGCTTTAATATTTATAATATTTACCACGGGCCGCAGGCTAGACATTCCTGCTAAAGTATGTTAATTATATTATGTTAAACAAAATACTAAATAGAAATTATATAACTGTTATAATTTTAAAATTTATAAACTAGTAAATTGGTATAAAATTAGTTGAATAATTTGTACTCGAATTTTTATAAAACAATTGCACAGAAATACAGAATCAATACCACAGTATACAGTAAGTTTTTAATAAGTTCCTTGTATAATTGTAGCACTACAATTTGAATAGATCTCAAAACATAAATACAATATTTAAATTTTTATTTGATCAATATAATATTGGTAAACACTAAATAAACACCATAAACCTTAATACTGTATACTAGTATAAGGTATATGGTTAACATATATCAATTAATAATATACAGTGGATTCCGCAGTCCACTTAATGTGAGCACCGGTTAGTATGGGCAAAATGGTCTGGTCCTAATACAAATGTATATTAACAAGGTTAAAAAAAAACCACGTAATATGGACACT
The DNA here is from genome assembly GCA_025469195.1 of Chaitophorus viminalis. Classification (NCBI taxonomy): domain Eukaryota; kingdom Metazoa; phylum Arthropoda; class Insecta; order Hemiptera; family Aphididae; genus Chaitophorus; species Chaitophorus viminalis. The sequence continues at coordinate 56,373 of JAIPRK010000659.1, forward strand.
TGATTCGGTTCATGTGGGCAATTTTTATTTTATCATAGTATTATTATGATACACACAACACACATATGACATATTATGTATTTATAAAATGGCTTAATACAATCGAATTTTGTCGTATCTATAAGATTGATTATTTTATCAAAAATAATAAAAAGCATTACCTAAAAATAAAATAATAATACCTTAGGTAATGGAATTTGGTTAGCTAAATGTATGGAAGTGTTCTTACATGTTCTCTAACGTCACAATACCCGCATTTCAGTTTTAATAACGTAAATTCCAATGTGACACTATATGTTTCGAAAAGAACTCTCCCTCAGGGAAAAAGTCGCTATTTTGGACCAAGTGAAATCGTTTTCTCCAGTCAGTTCACAACGTAAAATCGCCAAAAAATTATGCGTGCAAAATAAAACATTTTTTTAATATCATAAATTGTTGTATTTTTGAACAAATTTCGATTTATATGAGCAATCGCTTAATGTAAGCAAACAGGGCTGGTCCCAACGTGTCTACATAAAACGGAATCCACTGTATTTATTATATTTTTATCAAAAATTCACTATTTTAGAAATATATTATACCTATTTTATTATTAACTGCTAATAAATAATTCAAATTTAAAACTAATAGCGCCATTTCTGTTCAACAGTGTAGTTCTGTGAACAATAATAAACCAATATGCTAATCGATAACCTTAAAAAACATTTGATATAATATAGCTGGTAAGGTATGTATCTACTGTTTTTATATATTTTGCCGCCAATTTTGTTATGAATTTTTATTTATGAAGAATGAAACTATTGTGTTGTCATTGTTGATATTCATGCCCGTTCATCTTCATTGTTTCATCCGCCTATAAATTTTCGTAGTTTGTATTAAACGTAGTTAATTTAATTTAAATAGCACCCAGTGTTGACATTTCAACTATTTATTGTATTTATCAGGATTAGGTAAATTAAACTACAATTCTTATATATAATTTGTTTTTATAGAATTCGAGTTCAACTGATCGTAAAATTTCTAATCTGATTTTAGCTATGCCTGGTCGTACTCCTCGAAGAAATGGTAGTACCACTCCAAGAAGAGATCAAACTCCTCAAAATGGTTCAACTACACCAAGAGGAGGTCGTGCTTCTCGAAATAGTGCCACTTCACCAAATGGTAGCCTAACTCCCATCAGAAATAGTGCTACTACTCCTAGAGAAGGAAGGACTCCCTCCAGAAGTAGCACTACACCTACTCCTAGGGGAGGAAGAACTCCTTCCAGGAATATTATGACACCAAGAACTAATGAGCAACCATTTGGCAACAGAACACCTGGTTCTAATTTCAGTCGTCAGTCTAATAGAATGGTCTCTGAAGTTTCTTCGCCAGCTCGTCGTTTTATGACAAGTCCGTTACAAGGACTACGTACTAGTGAAGTAGATCTTAGTTCTCCCATCAACTATGGATCCCCTCTAAGCTCTTTAGATTCTCGAGCTACTGGTATTACTGTGCGCAGTGGTAATTCAGTTCAAAGAACTAATCTATCAGTTAATCGGCGGCAAAGGCAAGTTGATACTACAAATTATGAAAATGGTGCACCTCGCTCTGATCTGGAGAATCAAGATGTAGCTCCAAATTTAGTTATATGGGGTACAGATGTTGTAGTTGAAAAATGCCGTACTAAATTTCAAAATTTTATCGAAACATTTAGTTTAAATGAATCGGAATTGCCTCATTATATGACTAAATTAAGTAATGTTTTGGAAATGGAGATTCCATATATTGACGTTAATTGTGGTCACTTAAATCAATTTGATCCTGAACTTTATCAGCAATTAATTAGCTATCCTCAAGAAGTAATTCCGGTGTTTGATACGGTTGTCAATGAGGTATTTTTCTCTAAATATCCAGCAGCTGATTTGACACATGTAACTAAAGCTCTTCAAGTGCGACCTTTTAATGTACAAAAAACTACAAATATGCGTTTCTTGAACCCTGAAGATATGGATCAACTAATTACTGTTTCAGGAATGGTGATTCGATGTAGTGACATTATACCTGAAATGCGTGATGCATTTTTCAGATGTATTGTTTGTTCGTATACTACTATTGTAGAAATTGACCGTGGTAATATTGCTGAACCAACTTTATGCCCTCATTGTAATACTAATCATTGTTTTGAGCTAATCCACAATCAATCTAATTTTACTGATAAACAACTGACCAAACTTCAAGAATCCCCTGATGAAATGCCTGCTGGTCAAACTCCACATACTGTAAATTTATACTCCTATAATGAACTTATTGAAACTGTGCAAGCTGGTGATCGAGTATCTATAACTGGTATATATCGAGCAGTTCCAATGCAAGTAAATCCAAGAATGAGAAATTTCCGAAGTGTGTATAGGACCCATATTGATGTTCTACACTTTTTAAAATGTAACGATAGTCGCATATCATTTGCTGTAGAAGAAAAAAATAAATTAACTGAAGAACGAATTGAAACATTACAAAATCTATCAAAAACAGAAGATATTTATGATAGACTGTCAAATACATTAGCACCATCTATTTATGAAAATTGTGATATTAAAAAAGGTATTTTGATGCAACTATTTGGTGGTACACGAAAAACTTCTAAAACCAAAAATCATTTGAGGTCTGAAATAAATATATTGTTATGTGGCGATCCTGGTACAAGTAAATCGCAATTTTTATCATATGTTTATGATATTGTTCCTAGAAGTCAATATACCAGTGGCAAAGGTTCTTCGGCTGTTGGTATGACAGCATATGTAACCAAAGATCCAGAAACTAGACAGCTCGTTTTACAGACTGGAGCTTTAGTTTTAGCTGACAATGGAGTTTGTTGCATTGATGAATTTGATAAAATGAGTGATTCTGCTCGGAGTGTTTTGCATGAAGTTATGGAGCAACAAACATTAAGTATTGCCAAAGCTGGTATCATCTGTCAACTAAATGCTAGGACTTCCATTTTAGCTGCTGCAAACCCATGTGAATCACAATGGAATAAAAACAAAACTATAATAGAAAATATAAAACTTCCACATACATTATTATCCCGGTTTGATTTGATATTTTTGATGTTGGATCCTCAAAATGAACAATATGATAGAAGATTGGCGAACCACTTGGTATCGTTGTATTACAAAAGTGAAAGTTATGAACATGATGAACAAATGGATACTACCTTACTGCAAGATTACATTACTTATGGGCGTGAAACATTTCAACCTATTTTAAATGAAGAAAGTAGACAGAAACTTATCCAGTACTATGTTAACATGAGAACTGTTGGTAGTGGCAGAGGACAAGTGTCTGCATATCCAAGACAGTTGGAATCTTTAATTAGGTTATCTGAAGCTCATGCTAAAATGAGGTATTCAAATGTAGTTGAAATGAAAGATGTTGATGAAGCTTGGAGGTTATATAGAGAAGCATTGAAACAGAGTGCTACAGATCCATTGTCAGGAAAAATTGATGTTGGAATATTGACTACTGGTTTGAGTTCAGCTGCTCGGCAAAGGCGACATGATCTCGCTGAACATTTAGCCAAAGTAATATCAAGCCAGCCAAAATCTACTATATTTAACTATCAAAAATTATTAAGTGACACAAAATCAGCTTTTCAATTCCAAATTACAAGAGAGATGTATGATGACGCTCTAAAGGAAGTTCAAGATTTGGGTAAAATTATGGTCACAGGACGAACCACGATTCGTAGTATTTAAGATGTTGAAATTAATTATTTTTAAGTGTACTTTTTTTTATAAGTTTTTAGAATATTATTTTTATGTATTAGCATTTTTTATGGTTCAAATAAAAAAAAATAATAACTCATTAAACAGGTATTTGCTTTATTGACAAACTTCCTAAATCCATAAATTATTTAACTGAATTAATGATCAATTTATATTAATTGTAGTAATATGAACAAATAATACAAAAATACTTCTTATAGTTCATACATTATGTATACATTGTTTTTTTTGAAACTGATTTTAAATGATTTTGTTTCTGTAAACAAAGAAGGAACTTGCAAAATAGTTTCCTTAAAGCATGTTAATATATAAAATAGTTAACATTTACAAAGTTATCTGTATTGTATCAAATGATTCATCATTAATGTCATAAAATCTATGTTGAGTTCAAAATCAAAATTTTGTTCAAAGATATTAACAAAACACAAAATATAAATAAAAAAAATTACATCATTAAGTTTTGTTAACAGTGTTCAAAATTTATAACATTTTAGACTTGAGCAGCTTTCTTGGCTTTAACTAGTTCAACAATTTCCTTGTATCTTTTCATACATTCCTTTTTCGTTCTAGATGGAACACATTCTGCTATTCTTTCCCAACGTTCTTTAACTGCAACTGGGTATGTCTTAAGAGCTTGTTCTAATAATTTTTGCTCATCAGCTGACCATCCAACAGGACGCTCAGAAACCACTTCAGGTACTTGTGCTTCGCATTTTTTTTCTTTTTCAAATTGATCATATGCATTGGCATTCATTTCAGATTTTAAAGCATTGTCAGTGAAATTAGTACTTTGAAGGGATTTAGCTTTAGCTAATACTTGTTTGGCATTTCGTTCACCATTTTTACTGTGTTGGTTAATAAAATTTGCAACAGCTTCCCAACGTTGATTTGTACCAGCTGGAAACAAATTAACAGCTTTGATTAATAACTGAATATCATCAGTTTCCCAATCATTATTATTTTTTTCAACAATTTTAATATCATTTTTAATGACATTATTTAATTCGACTCTGCATTCCATTTGTTTAAGCTTTTCTATCAATGCTTTGCGCCCTTCTCTTTGGATAGCACTGGCCAATTGTTTAAGCTGTACAGCACATAGTTGATCACAAATTTTTTCTACACCCGACATTATTTCAATAACATTATCACCATTTTGTATATAGTAATTATTTGTTTTACATAAATCTCTAATATGTTTACGCTCTTTTTTCAATGCTTTCTTTTTACTATCTTTTTCAGCCTTAAGTGCATTTCGTTGAGCCTTTTCTACAGCTTCACGTTCTTCTTTTTCTTTTTGTATTCGAGCTTCTTCTTCTTCTCTTAATCTAATTTCTTCTTCTTGTTTTTGTCTAATTGCATCTTTTTTGGCTTGTTTTACAGCAGCTTTCCGTTCTTGCTCCTCCTTTTTAAACTTCAAAAGTCTTGGATCATTAGCATACGCTAGGTCAACAAGTTGTCTAATACGAGCACTCTCTTCCTTTTTTAGCTTTGCGCGATTAGCACGATTTTGTTTTTCAATCCATCTACGTTCTTCACGATCAGAGGCTTGTTCACGATCTTCTTCATCAAGATATGAAAATTCTCTCCACGAATTAAAACCATACCAAAAATTATAGAAGCGGTCAACATGATCACGACTACTATTTATATCGCCTAAGAGCGGCACTGAACTTTGTTCTGACCAAATACTATTACGAACAAATACTGGGCCAAATAATTCAAAAAAGTCTGATTTTTTTGCTGTTTCTTTAGAGGGTATGCTGTTTTCAAATCTAGGATCGATTGAATCATAAGCACGTCTTTTTGTTTTATTTCCAAGAGTTTCCCAAGCTTTAGTTATGCATGTAAAGTAGTCATCATCACCTTGAACTTTTTCACCAAGTTTTTTTCTTTTATCTGGATGATGATTAAGAACTCTACGCCTGTAAGCACTTTTGATTTGCGCTTCAGTTGCTTTATACCGCAATTTTGATAAACCTAACACTCTGTAATTAAATAATACATATTCAATTAGAAACCTGGACATAAATATTAATAGAATAGTCGAAATTATATAAAATAAAGCAGAAGTTTTCAACCTGGGGGCCGCGAATGATAGGTTTGGGGGGTCACCAAAAATAATATATGAAATTATTTTTCCATTTTATTTAAAAATAAAAAAATAAAATAAAGTTAATTCTCCATTTTGTTTTAAATACCTACAATATGCTGAAGAGCATAATCTTAAATTCTTATTAATTAAATTACATTTTTAAGTGTAAATTAATCAAAATCGTATACCATATAAATATGTTTTCAGTAATTAAATCGAATTTTGATGAATTTAACATTTTTTTTTTTTTTTTTTTGAAGGAGGTCGCGATCCAAAAAAGGTTGAGAACCTCCGATATAAAGTATAAGTACAAATAAAACCATTGGCTTTGAATTATTTAATAAATCTAATAAATTAAAAATGTTATTACAGAAGCAAATTTACTGTAAATAATTACAATTAAATTTAACAAGAAATGTCTTATGCAGAATACTCGAAATATCAAGTATAAAAACCAACATTTAAGTTGTGCATTACATATATTTATATAAATAAATTTGAATACTCGTTTTTATCATTACTTAGTATATCAAAGGTTCAAGATTAGTAGACTGAAAAATATCATTGAGGAAAATTTAATTAATGCTAAATACGTACTTAAACTATTCAAATTAAACAACTTGTTAAATTTTGTTATGAAATATAAAACTAGTTTTTCAGTAAAAAGAAAGAAACAATTCAAGAGTTGAATCCATTTGGGACTATTACACTATTTAATTGATATTGTATATTTATAAAATGAGGTTTCTTTATTTCGATAAAAGTAAACAAAATTAATTTTACTCTTGTTTCAAATGTTTATCAATATTCAGCTGAGGTTTAAGGTAAATAAGCTCATATATTTAAAGATACACATTAATGAAGATAATGGTTGAATATATACTGTAAATTATTTCGACTATATATTGTTAAATAATTAGATTTTATAATTACTGATAATGATCTTGATCTTTCCATTCTTTAGGATCTAAAGTTTTTAAATAAAGAGAATCTGCCTCAGTTTCTTCATCGATGAAAGATTCGTTTGTATCTTCTACTTCTTCACCATTGGTTAAGCAATTATCTTGGGACGTTGAACCAGATAAATATCTTAAAATCCATGGCCCTATCGTTTCTACTTTACGAAGATGAACATCTAGAATATGCGGTTTCTCTTTGTCTTTCATTATTTAATTATAATAAATTTGATGGCGTATTATCACAATAATGGTTACTAGTGCATAATCTAAAATAATAAATATAATTATATGTTAGACTAAAAAATTATTTAAAATCCCCATGTAAAACATGTAGACCCGTCGTACTCTTTGTCAATTCCAGTATTGATGAACACGAACGTTAGTCTTTATAATACGGAACATTTGAAAAACAAAAAGTACTTACCCCAATAATAGTGAAAATACCAGGTAATTGTAAGTTCACTGTAAAGACTTCAACCAATTTGAAAATCTTGAAAAAGAAATTTTTTGAATATACTATATAGTAATATTTTTTTTGGAATTTGTAGGTTAGGGTGGTTAAGTGGTTTGTACAACTCAAGGACAATTGATGTATGAAAAAAAAGCAAAGACGTAGGCGTTTAGAACGTCTTTGCATTATTTTCATAGTCCTTTACGGCAAACTACTTATTTGCACCATGCGTGCATCATGCCTAAAGCCCTAATGTACCAAGTGGTGACCAGTAGGCGCTTCGGGGGCACCGGCGCACTGCACTTACTACAATACGGCCATACGCAAACGCAAACGCAATACGCATACGACATACCTACTGCGCAACAAAATCAGTTGGAAAGACAACGACGTTGTTTTGAAATGAGACGATAACGTATTATTTTGTTATTACTTTTCAGTCGGTGTGTTGATGATAAAATTTTTTATTTTTTTATAATAATCTATTATTTGTTGTTGGTTTGACGATTTGCATATTGTGTGCAGTACGTCCATACAAGTTCTTCTTTTTGTTACGTTCCAAGACTCGTGCCGTATTTGTAAGTACAGAAATACATTTTTCAAATAAATATATTGGTTTCAATTTAAACTTACTTTAAGCTTTATGATTTTATGCTTACGTTATCAATTTATAACCAGTCTAATTGACTCAATGTAGAAACTATAAAGTCGTTATTGATTTTATTTTTAAACTCACGTTTCATGTAATTACTCTTTATATTGGCATTATATAGTAAATTATAATATTCTTATTATACCTATGAAATCTTTTACTTTAATAATTAAAATAGTTTTCTCTTAAACTGTACACTAATATTTGTTTTTATTTTATTAGTTTGAACAGGTTGTCAAATATTTCAAAATTATGACTACACCATCTTCAACAACCAGCCAAAAATACAAAGCGTTTACTGGAGAGCCTATGCGAGATAAGCCAGTTGAAGAACTTGCTGGTATTGGTAGTGTTTTGGCTAGCAGACTTAGAGAGCAAGGATTTACCAAAGTAAGTTAATTCTAACCCTGAAATAAATTTAATTTAAAGCTTTATGCAGTTTTCAATTTTTTTATTTTTTTATTATAACCCATTTATATTTCATACTTAATTTATTTGAATTATGAAATTTATAATATTGGGCCAAAGTGATGCAAGAACAAGATGTTCTTTAAGAAACATAATTGTGTGTAGAGTATTTAAATTGTTACTTGGTTGGCAGCAAACGGATTGATATTCTTGATAAGGGTCTTAATGAAACAAGCAAAGCTTGTGGAAAGAAAGTGGCTTGAATTATATTTAAAGACATAGAGTTATAAAATATATGTTACGGACATACATAAATGTAGGTCCTCACTGAATATTCACATGGGGAGACTCTTATTAAACATAAGAACTTAGATTAGGATGTGGTTATTACAATAGTAGCTGTGACATGGTCATGGACATTGATAAATAGACTAATACGGGATTATATACCAGAACTAAAGAACAATACTCGGGAACCAATATTAATAAATATTAGAATAATCTTCGACCCACACAGATGTGATAAGAACAATTATATAAAAACTATTGGATAGGGTCACAGCACACATACACACATAATATGTATAATATAAAAGTATTAAATACATAGTAACCACATTCTGTGACTAAAAATAATCAATTCTAGGAATGGGAGAGATTTTTATCTCACAGTTTTGGGGTATATAAGGAAATCCCGAACAGACCCAATTCAGATGTGTTTCAGTCCGTTCAATAGCAAGCACCTTCACACCAGTCAGACCAACAATTTAATTAATTGGACTTAGAATATCTTTGTTATGCACTTTAAATTAAATGTTTTGGACTTAAAATAATTTTATAATAAATTGTAACAGTTCATATCGATTATATTATTTTTAACTACTTTATTCCAATATCATAACATGATTACACCCTTGATTCGGTTGCACGCAACATATAAATTTTTAAACTAAAAAAAAAAAATTAATTATTTCAAATCATCATAACTGTTAAGAATCCCTTCTTAGTTATAAGTGATTAATGTATTATAATATAAGTGCTGAATTGCATATGGTCAATATACGACAATGTTTTTAGTGGAAATACTGTCAGTAGTAGTAGTGTGTGACTTATTAGAACTAATATGTGAAACAATATAACTGTAATATCTTAAATCTTATTCCTTAATTCCTTATATTACTTAATGTTTAAAATCTAATAAAGTGTATTTAATTAATATCAAATTTAATTAATTAATATGCATCTTAATTTTTTATGTAATCCTAAGACAACCATCTTATATGTTATTGTGTCTGATGGAATCAGCTAAATAGTGGCATACAACATAAATTAAAAACTACCTACATTATATATATATATATATATCTTTACAGTTTTACATGAAATCAACCATTATTATAATAACTATAAGTATAATGTGGGATTAAACAAAAAGACAATTATACCCCATTCTTTTACACTCACAATATTCTATAATTATTTTTATAGTCAAAGTAACATAATCAGAGTACACCTGTATGAAATGTTATGGATAATAATGTGAGTCATAGGCGACATCAAACTACTACAAACATAAAAATTACGACTATAGAAATTATGTTAAGCTCCATATTTATTTTACAAGATCAGTTAATTACTAAGTATAAAAATTTTATTAAGAACAATAAGAAGAAATATATTCAAAACTGGTTGTGAAAAAAATTATTTTCAGGGGGAAGAGATGAGTAACTGTTGTAACATATGAGAATGTTGGTATGTATAGGAGTCCTAAAAATTCCAAATTCAGATGTGATTTAGTCCAACCATTGTTGGCACTTTTATGCTAGTTTGTTTAATAAATCAATTATTTGAACTTTTGAGTATTTTACAGTAAGATAATAAATTAAATATTAGGACTTAGAATAATTTTTACTATAAAGCAATTAGTTCTGTCTATTTTATTTATACCTTTAACCTACTACATTAAAAAAAAAAACCACTTAACGCAACATACTTAACAAGACTCCCAAGACTCCTACGTATGATTTATTGTTAGAGTAATAGAATGTAATATACCTAATACATCTATTTACATTAAAATGTATATAAATTATATTATTTTTTTTAATATCAGGCTTACAATGTATTGGGTCAGTTTCTACTTCTTCAAATGGACCAAGAATTATTTTGTGAATGGTTGAAAGACACGGTAAGTGCAAACTCAAAACAATCAAAAGATTGTCATGGATGTTTGAAAGCCTGGTGTGATGAATTTTTGTAAAAAAAATTTTTTTTTACATTATGTGTACAATTTATTTTAATTTGTATTATTTAATCAATGATATTAATTATTAATATAAACTTAAAAAATAAAAATGTAGTTAATAATATGCATATATTCAGTTATTTTATTATAATATACTTTTTATAATTCCATATTAACATAAAATAAATCTAATTTATGATCATAAAATGTACATGTAGCGATTATTTTTCTATTTGTAGATTTTGTTCTGCATTCATATTGAATGTTGTTGAAATGACACCAATCAGCTCCATAAAAAAGCCTATCATTTTTTTCTCCAAAAGCTTGACAAATAATGGCTTTATTAATTGATGTATCTATTATATGAGCAGCATTAAACATCGAAGCACATAAAAGATATTCTTCTTTTAAAGGTTCCCATTTTAACCTCCAAATGCCACCATCTACTTTAACATTATCATAACTTTGTTTCATGTTTCGTGTATCCCACATCCTTACAATTTCATCATAACTAAAAACAATTTTAAAATTTTACAAATAAGAAATTATTTATAAAAGTTGTTTAACTTGCCTTCCAGTCACAATTATGTTTTCTCTGATTTTATTGGCTGAACATGTTGTTACTCCTTGATTGTGTTCTTTATTTTCAAATACTGGTTTATCATATTGTAAGCGTTGGTCATAACATTTAAATTTACAATCGTCTCCACCTATAAAATATAGTTTAATTAACACAAATTATGACATTATTAAATAGAAATTTTAGTGCAGGTACTTTAAAACACTTATTCTAGCTTACAGATTTATATTAATTTGTATTTATCCTGTAAACTAAAACCATTATAATATACTTAAATTAATTATATATTATTAATTTATAAAACTTAATATTTATAATAATATAAAATGCTCATATTAACTTCAATCATAAATGATATTACAAGTAATTTCAACTATCAATTAAAATTCATTTCAGTCTGTGATTTAAACTTGTTAAATAAGTACATCAGTACATGTAACAGGTAGTAACAAGTTAATTTTTTCAACGATTATTTTTAGGAAGACTCAATTACGTGTTATAGTTTGAGAGAGGGTGGTAGCGGCATCTTCGCATCAGATCTTCAACCAATGACTGTACGATTATGCACAGCCGCCTTATGCTGCTAGGCTATGACAGTACTTCATCAAGTTAATTAAATTGTAATAATCAAATCACCTGTGTAAAATATGTTGGGTTCTCCATAATTAAATGCAACTATCCACGATTCAAAATTATGAGCTTTGAAACTATGTACCAGTTGATTATTCAAATTAACTACAGTAATGTATCCATAGGAGTCACTAAATGCAAGACTTTGTGTACCGTTTTCATTATTTGACCAAGCAATTGACAAACTCATGTGACATTCACCATCAGTTTTTGGAAGATCAAAATTTGAGAACACATTTAAACACAATTCAGTATCATTTTCATCTAAAACATTATTTAATTATTAATCTATTATTTAATCTATAATATGTTTATTAATGCGTTAAGACTTACCCAAACTATATACACTAATGTGTTTGCCAGACAATGCAGCTGCTAGCAATATTTTCCCAGAAACAACTTGTGGATTCCACTTTAGGTCTAATACAGCATCTTCAGAAACAGATTGAATTAATTTTATTTTATTTTGATCATCTAAAATAAATAGATTAATGGTTCCTGTTTTTAATTTGTTTGCTTCGTCAAGCTTATAAGTTCCACATACAAATACATGATTATATTCAATTATAGGACACCATTCAACAGTATCGGCTGGATAAATAGTGTCATACGACTCAAAAACATCCACGCTACTAATTTCAGACATCTGTAAATTATTTAACAAGATAGTTAATTATCTAGCAGGAGTGAAAAAATGTATTTAAAAATTATAATATACAAAATAAATTTATTTAGTTTAATTGAAAAAATCTACAAGTAGATACTATAAATCATATTTATAGGTATTATCATTAATTTTAAATACTATTACTATTATACTAGTATTTATAATCGATGATATGATATTCATAGGTGTAATTAAAAATAGTTGATGATTGTTTCTGATGTTTCTATTGTATCTGAAGCTGAAATTATATTACACGTAAAGTTGAGTAGAGCTTCATTTCCTCCACCACAATACGTCAATACCTATATAGCTGTATTTAACTATAATTGTAATAATGGTTTACATAAAATGTACAAGTATTTAGTTTTCTTAACATAGAATCATATAGTCTTCATATTACTAAAATTAATTCATGAAACGGCTAAAAATATTATTGGGTATTTACTTTTCCTGATATTATTGTTCTGGCTTATATTATTGTCATCGGCCATCGCTACTTTTTAACATCTCAAAATAATACTGATTGCATTATAATTTGCTACTTACAATATTTAATATTTATAGATTTTATATATTTATAATGAATATAATATCAATGCTACCTATTAGACTATTTGTTGTCCGCTATTTTTTATTTCTATATCCCCTTTAGTATGGTCTGTGGCGATTCAAACTTTTGTTTTTCAAATGGGAATACCCTTTTTTTCACTGCAGTATACCATTGGGAAAATTTTTCTGTGAATTTTGATGTACCAAAATCAAAATTTTAACAAGTAGTTTTTGAGTTATTTTAATTTAAGTATTAAGGAAATATTCCTATAATATGTAACATTGTAATGTGAATTAGTGTGAAAATGTTGAGCATCTTAAACTAATCACCCTGTATATATAGTGCTATTTATATATGATAAACTATATTTAGATAAAATGTAAATTGTTCATCACTTATTTCAAAATAACTAATATTTCTAGAAAACAATAAATAAGTTAAATAGTATAGCAGATTTTATCAAATTATCTAGAGCAATGTTTCTTAAACTGTGTTCCACGAAACATTTTTCCAAGATTACTTTAAAAAATCTAACTTAAGATTAGTAGCGGCTTAGTGAGGGGGAGGGAAGGAAAAAAATGTTTGTATATTAAATTAAATAATTATGTATATAGTATAGTCTACTTCTATAATAAATTCCGTATTTATCGGTACACATATTGTATGAAACTATTATTTTTGTTATTTTTATTTTCATAAATAAGAAAAAAAAAGTAGCGGTTCCATGATAGAAGTAAACATTAAAAGGGGTTCCATTGATAAAAAAAAGTTTAAGAAACGCTGATCTAGAGGTATAATATAACGTATATTTAGAAAATCTTACAATAATTGGTGAAAGATAAAAAGTAAAATATACAAATGTTTCTTTTTATTTAAAAATATGATGCATTAAATTTTTTTATACATACAATATTTATGGAAAAAATATAAAAATATTAAAATAATAAAATAATTATTTTAGCCTAATTAACATTTTACGTTGCATAATATGTTGAATTTCCCCTCTTCTAATCATCAAGTATATAACTTTGTCTATGGCTCTTTGGGGATATTTTTGTTTCAAGAAATCTTGAATAATGCTAAATTCAGATACTTGAGATCCAATTGGGAATCGGCGTTTTAATTGTTTTTCAATTCTTTGTAATGTTTCTGTATCTTCTTCAGTTGAAAACCCTTCAACACCAGACAAACAGCCCGATGTTGCTGCACTTAAAGTTGATACTTGAAACAATCTTAATGCTTCATCTACATGAGTCTCGGAAGCAAAAGGTTGCAATTGCATTTTAGCCAATGATTCAGCAATGCGAATAATGGCTTCTAATTGTCGAACAGTGATAGGAATGGCTAGTTTTTTCTCAGATTCTAATTCATGACACCCAGTTCTCATAAGAACATAACGACTTTTAAGTTTCTCACCAGCTTCTTCTGATAACCGAGGTCCACAACGTTGACGACAGTAATTCAAGAATTTTTTAATTGTTGCCAATGATAATTCTCCTTCCACTTCTTGCTGGGCTTGACCATTCATTAAATGCACATTCATGATATGCTTAGCCAATATCATATCTCGATTTTGATTATGTTCGTCTTTTATAATAAATATCATATCAAACCTAAAAATTGAAAGTATATTAAATTCATTTAAAATTTTTTGAACTTAATAACTCAAATAAATCATAAATAATCAAATTCAATTAATTATTATATTCTTAAAAGTTAAAAAGTATTTATACCTTGATAAGATAGTAGGCATGAAATCAATGTTGTCTTCACCTTTACTATCATCCCATCTACCAAATACTGAATTTGCAGCAGCCAATACTGAACAACGACTATTAAGAGTAGTTGTTATGCCAGCTTTAGCAATTGAAATAGTTTGTTGTTCCATAGCTTCATGAATTGCTACTCTGTCACCTTCTCTCATCTTGTCAAACTCATCAATACATACAACACCACTATCGGCCAATACCATTGCTCCACCTTCTACTACAAAATTATGTGATGTTGGATCTCGAGTAACGGAAGCTGTAAGGCCAGCAGCTGAAGATCCTTTGCCGGAAGTGTATACACCAATAGGAGAAACTTGTTGAACAAACTTCAAAAGTTGTGATTTAGCTGTGCCAGGATCTCCTAGAAGTAATAAATTGACATCTCCACGACGAGTTAAACCATCTGGTAGTCTTTTCCGTGATCCACCAAACAACAGACAAGCTATTGCTTTTTTTATATCACTGAATCCAAAAATAGAGGGCGCAATAGATTTGGAAATTCGTTCATAAATGTCAGGAGATGATGCTAACTTTCTGAATAATTCTTCATCTTCAACAGATGTAGGCATTGAAGCAGTAAAACCACCAACTTGATCGTCCATCTGAAATCCAAGAACTCTTAAATATGGAGCCCGCACACCAACTACTGTACGAGAATTTTCTGCGACTTTTTGTTTCCTTGAAGTTTTAACCTAAAAATACATTAACAAAAGTATGAATTTTGAATTACATTGATAACAAATTATGTATCAAATTATAATGAAACATACCTTTTTTATAGAATAAACACCAACTACCATTACACGATTTCCAGGAACTACACGTTCACATAAGTAACGATCACAATAAAGTTGTACATGTCGTGGCATTTCTCCTTGAGGAGTAGAATCACTCAATTCTTGTAGTTTTAAAATTTGAGAGTCCACACATTTACATTTATCTGGTATAATAAAATATGGGTCTAATGGACACTGTGGACGACCAGCTTGTTCTGTTGAACATTTTCTTGGTAAAATATAACCATCCATACCGGCTTTTACAGGTAAATGTGGTACAACATTACGACAAGATCGACATTGTAATGTTATCTGTGTAGCCTTAGCACGTATACTTGAAGCTGATACTATAATACCTGGGATTTTAACCAAATGAGAAACTGATTCGGATTTAATAGAACGCAGTGAAGCAGCTAATGAATTTGTAGACAATAATATTTGAACATTCTCAAAATCTTCAGAATTATCCGATGCAATCAACTCTTGAGCTAACTCTGTTGCAGCTTCTTCGAAAGCTGGTAAATGTTCCACTGGCTGTTTGTATAATTTGTCGGCTAAATTTTCATCGAATCCAGCTAAATCCTCAACATTTATTTCCAGCCAATATTGACCCAAATTACAATTACGCTTCAGAGTATCTCTATACTTATAATTAAAATTTTCTTCATTATAAGTTTTTAAAAATTCTTTGAACGTTTTCTTTATAGTTCTTGCGTTCATTAACGATGAAGCCAAATTATCATCATCACCGAAAGTATCAGAGAAAAATATACCAGGTGTATCAAAGCCCTCCATGATAATTTACTGGTAAAATACAATAAGTTTAAGAAAATACAAATTAAAGTAGCACAAAAAATTGAGTGAATAAATCAATCGCACAGAACACAGACTAAAAAATTAACAATAAGTAACAAATAAGTCAGTAACTTAACTTAAACTACCATTTACCAAGAGTACACGACGGCCATAATCTAAAATCTAACAAAGCAACATGTTGGGATTGGCAAATAATAATTGGCGGGAAATTTTGTTAGTAGTACTGTGATTGAAGTTATCAACACGAAATAAATATGAAAACGTCCATTTACATTGATATTAAAGTTAGTAACGTTTATGCAATTATGAAAAAAATCAATTAAATACAACACTGAAATTTAAATAATAAAAATAGTTCATTTGTGGACGGATTATTGCAGTATTACATACAAATAAATAATAATATGAATTAGTTTTGTAGTTAATTTAATATGTACTTCTATGTTCAGTATTTTCGCAACGACGCAACAATCATCAATAACACTTAATAATACGTATAAGATATTCAATTATTAAATTTAATATTGTTTGATACTAATAAATTACCTGGGAAAGTGAGATGTATTTTTAATACAGATCAAAATAAATTCAATACTAACAACAATGTTATTTTAAAAGCCAATAATAAATGATAAAATGAATAACTAAGATAGTAAGATATATAAGATTAATGTGATAATAATTCATCAATATTTATTTACGAACCTAAATGTATTATCAAAAAGCATTATCTCTTCCTAGCAGCCAGCGGGTCAATTTTACATAATTGTCTGATCGTCGTACGTACGGTCTTAGATCAAGTCGACAAGTCATCTTCTAACTTCTAAGACTGGTCGTATAGTACGCAGCCACTGCCCACTAGTATTGATTATTGATTTTATAAAAATAAGATTTCTACTTTGAGTATATTCTGTACAGTTGTGCTCTTTTTCACCGTCTAAAATTATTTAGAACAAGTTTTATATTTACCTGAAATCTAGGTAGAACTTGTTTGCGTCCGATTATAAGTTCTCTTATGACGTCGATATTAAGCTATGACACAATATCTCTCTATAGATACACACATGTATCAACCAATTAACATGTGTCTTGTACTCTCATAGAATTTCAGTATTTTATAGTTCTATTCTTTACATCTATTACCTTTAATTGCCCAGAACTCTTAAATCTTATTGGCTTTAGGGTCCCTCCAGTAAACACTAGAAATAAAGTCCTATTTCATATTGCACCAGGGAAACGTAATTTTGTTCATAGTCCCATTAATAGAATTTTACATAACACTAATGAACACTTATCTAACTGATTTTTTTGCGACAATAGTTGCAAGTTGAAAAAATTATTAGATACCTATTACTTTATGTGTCTACTCCATGTACTCTTTACCCTCGCAGACATTATCTATCTATAGAAAAGTCTAAATCTATCACTACTCTGACTTATAAATCGATTTTAAATACTAGTATGTATTTATATTTTATATTCATAACCAATGCTTTTAAGTTACAGCCTGTGATTAGTATTTTTCTACTTTACCAGATACCATATTTTTTGAGATGATGTACTTTAAGTCATTAAAAATGATAGAGAAAACGATAATTTATTGGGGCTAGGTTTTGAAATTATAGAAAGTTACACTTTAACATCGACCCAACAGATAAACTATCTATAGGCCGATTGGTCTGGGTTGGTGATAACTGATAAGTGATCAAATTCCAATAGATCAAATCCTTATATTCAAGGTAATAATTTTTAAAATATGTGTACATTATCGTGTAAGTACCTATATTTTAAGAAACACAAAACACTGGTTTGTGATTCGTTCATTTTCAATTCTCAAATATTAACCATCTTGAATCTGTTGTCACAAAGGTTTTTATTTATTTTATTATGGTTTTTATTGACTCTTGAGTTTCGTCTAATCTTTTTTGAAATTACAGCAGTTTATTGAAATTCCGACTAACTGTGCAAACGCGTACTATACAAAGACAATACGAATACACATTTTTAACTACAACTGACGTGGTTAGAAGTTCCTAAGTAAGCCTACCGCTCGCGTAGTGAGCGTGGGGGAAGAACTTCCATACCCATAGTTATTAAAAGTTATTTTTTTACCCAAAAAGGTATTTACTCTGCTCTAATATCTTTTGTTTCTGTTACAATTTCATTATTTCAGCATGGAAAATATCTTTAAAATTGTACAATTTAAAAACTAATGATTTGTACCAATTTCGTTTTTAAAAAGGTAAAATATATCAATTAAAAAAAAAAAATAACGAAAATAAAGGGTATCCAGTGAAGTATAAAGTTCCACTCTTTGTACTTTCACCGAGATGGACTGGTATATCAAGAAATTTCCTTATGGGCAAGCCTTAAATCAAATTATGAAGCTGGTCTATTTAGGCTTAAAATTTAATAATTTCTAAATTTGTCGACGAGAAAGTAATTGTTATTTCTAAAGACAACATACTTGTTATTGTCAGCCAACAATTGCAGTTTCCCAAACGATATGCTGAAATGTAAGTGGAAGAATTCCAAATGGTGTTAAATTCACAACAAATTCAAGAATCTGTGTAATTTTAAGGAACTGTAAACTCAAGTACTTTCGAAATGTCTCTTTTTAAAATATTAAAAATATTTGAAAATAATTTATACCAGTAGGTATTATTAACTATGAAGGCTGTAGAAGCTGCCTATTTATTATAGGGCAAAATCCAGGTAATTTCTTATATGATGGCATTTTGTGTTAATGTTAAAAATTATTAAAGTCTTCCCCTTTCAAATAAAAAAAATAAATAAAACTTAAGAATTCTATGAGATATTAACATTATTTACATAGAACAGTATTTTGTACTGAAATTGCATAATTAATATAAGTAAAATTTATAATTGATATTTAGCACAATATAGAATTTAAAATAACATAATAACAATTAAGTCATTAACAAATAAAATTTCATGAAAATATTTTTATTTATCAAAATTTTTAACCTGTAATTAAATTTCTAAAAACATATTCTGTAATTAATAAAATATAAATTAATGTTTAATACTTATCAATTTTGTACAATAGTTACTTTTTTGGTTCTATAATTAATATTTGAGTGAATTAGTAAATTATAAATAACAAATTAAAATATATTTATACACTTAATTATTAATAGATTATTCAATGTCGTTCTTAGAAATTTGAATAAACAATTTGTTCTCACAAAACTCAAAAAAGGTAAAATATGCCAAATAAATATCACTTTAATATATTATAAACATAATTCACAAATATGTTGAATGTTAAAACAATAGGTACCTCCTATACTTAAAAATATATTATTTATAATTTGAAAAAGTATTTTGTGAAATGATAGACATATTTTTATTTAATATAATTACTTCATTTAATTTTACTAAAATAATAACTGTATGTTATTATTTTTAATTAATTTAAAATAAAATAATTTATGGTTTGTGCCATTTCAATTAAAATGTACCTATTAATGTTTAATATACATATAACATAATAATAATTAAATATTACCTAACCTCAAATAAAATAAAAAATAAATAAGTTGATTGTATATCTAATTCTATAGCTTAAAATAGTGCTTGGCTATTATAACATATGTAAATATAATACCCGTTATAGAAATTTTGTATAAAATAATATAGATTTAAAAATAATACAAATTAAACTAATAATTTATTAGATATTTAAAAATATTTGTATAACATTTGATTCTTAAGCAAAAGCTAAAAAAAAAAATGAAAATCAAACAGATTACCCTGGTAGAATACAAATGAATTTAAAAATGTAAAGGCTTTAAAATATAACAATATCACTTTATTACCACTTTAATATTTAAAGTATATTGTTTATGTAAAATACTACTATTACAAAATACTGTCAGTCATTAAATTGAAAAAAATCTTTTTAAAAATATTAGAATGTGAATATTATAACTTAAACATATATGACAGTAAAGAAAAACCAAAAATTTTAAATATTCAAGAAAATTGTGTCACTTTAAATCTCTGTTTTCATGCAATACAGTAATTGAAAAATCCCTGAATTTAATTTATAAAAATAACAATTAATAGGTAATAATTAATTTTCATTTAATAAAAAAAAATATCCTTATGCTGCCATTTAAATTATATACTTATTTGTATTTAGTCAGCAACTACTAAAGTTACTAAGATTAAAATATTAGAATTTTTTTGATCTATTATAACTTTTAGCAGTTTTCTAAATTAATGGTTTCATTTATTTTGCCTTGGATTATAAAAATGTCTATAATTTTTTCATTATATTAATTAATTTATGTATGAAATATGTATGATGATTAAAGTTGTCTGGATACTTTTTCTACTTCTTTTAAACATTCACTCACCAATGCTTTAGCTTTGTGAATGGATTTTTTCAATCGTTCAGTAGAGTTCTTACAACCTGTGTAAATTGGTCTAATCGATCCTGACATTTCTTCAATAACTCCCAATAACTCTCTATATTTAGCCCAACCATCTTCGCTACTTAAAGAATCAATATCAAAAGTTTTTTCTACATTTTCTAACTGTCCTGAAATTCTGTCTGTAGTAGCAGTAGAAGTAGAAGTACTAGTAGTAGAGGGCGGTGGGGGCATATGTTCGTGTTTATAATGTTTTGTTTTATTTTGAGTATTTTCTTTATTGTAGTTTATTGCAGTCTTTTCTTTAGTTTGTTCATAAGAATATGGTTTCCTTTTATTAACCTGATTAAAATTCATTAACAATTCAGGATAGTTGAACGGCAAATTAAATGGCCATTGTTGTTCAGGTTGAGCATTATAATTAGGATAATGTTTTCGATTCATTGTTAAGTCCAATAGTGGATTGTAACTGTTCATATCATAGGTCATATGGTTTAATGAAGGCATACTGGATTTTCCACGCTTACGTGGTACACCTCCTTGGGAATTTGAAGATAATGAATGTTTATTTTTGGATTTACCACTGCTAGTATTAGGAACAAGTGATAATGATACTGTACTCTGAGGAGAAGTAGAAGAAACTGAATATTGACTGTTGGTTTTTGTACTTTGTGATATAGGTATGATGGTCAACTCTGAGTGGCATCCCATATTCCCAGATTTGATTGCTTCTAGTAAGCTATTTTCCATGATTTCTTTTTCTCTTACTTTCTTGACCTGAAATTATAATATTAAAATTCACTAGATTATAAAATTAAATTTTTTTTTTTTATAATAAAATGAATAACAGTCTACCAAAATGTTATGCAATTAATAATTAATATTGTATACACAATGATAAAGAGTATAATATCTGAAATAAATCATCAATTGTTGCAGAAATTACATCTTAAAAAGACAAAATACTAGGTAAATATATATCAAATAAAATGAGATTATATAATAGATACTATAATATCACAGATAATAATAAGTATATTCCTAGAAGTAAATGTAAAATACATATACATGTAAAATTAATTAAACTTAAGTTGTGATGACTAATGACCTATAATCTTAGCTTTTCAATTATCACATTCAAAAATGATATAATTTTATCATCTTAAACACAATTTGTAAACAACTACATAATCATCAGTTAATAAAATTATTATAAAACATTTTGTTATTTTACGATAAATAATAATTAATAGGTGTATTCTGAAAGTTTGAACTACTAAATTACAATTCAGTTACATATAAATGACCTAATTAATTTACGGAGAGTATAAATAATTGATATGCACTTACTTAAACACCAAAGATTAAAGAACTAAATAAATAATAAGTATTAGAGTTATAAAAAATCAAAGTACATTATAAAATATAAAGTATTGAGCTTCTTATATTATTTTTAATGAACATAATATTTGACATTTGTCATAAAATTACAATATTATTAAACAATAAACATTAACCTGTATCCACAATGGCAAATTGGTAAATGGTAATGGATCAAGATTAAATAGATAAGTACACCATTACACGATTATGAAAGAAGTCATGTTATTATTTATTTATATAATATAATAATATATATACCTACCATCGATATTATATTATAATATAATCGTTTCTATGTTCAGTCCACGGACTAAGATAATATCATCTTTTGATAATATAACATTTTTCATAGACCTTATAAGGTCTATGAAATTTTTATGCAATTGCCAGAAACCATAGAGTAATAAAACTAATGGTGACAAACAAAGAAACAAATCGTGTGATAACAGAAATGCGGTAACAATTTCGAACGGTTCAAAACAAATCGTTATCACGATTCACGGTTCATCACATTTAAAATACATGGGAAAAAAATTAGTCAAACTAAATAATAATTTTTATTATATTTCTCATAATTTCTTAAGGTAATGACCAATATATATGTATAAATATATAATATACGTATTTTTACGTTTTTTAAAAAAAACCTTGAAGATTGATGAGTTTTTTAATAAGAAAATTGAAAATGATTAGTAAACATTGGCTACAAATAATATATAGAATACTTACAGTCTTACTCTAATGTCTACTTGTTAAATGTTAAGTATACACGTATTGTTTTTTATGCAATCTATATATTATATTAAGATACCTTACTTAATATATATATATATATTATATTTTATGTCAAGTTGGTGCTCAATATTTTAAGTTAATTAGAAAAAATTGTTACCCTATTTCACATTTTAAGACATTATTGGGTACTTACTACTTATTTTATCGAGGGAGTGAAATCAATAGAAGTGGGCAAGACTAGGGCTGTTCGATTGTCATAATATATAATCCATTGTCCTAAGTATTAAATAATCGACATTTTCGATTAATCGAAGATTTTCATCAAGGAGTGCTCTATTGTTGAAATAGTCAAGAACCTATTGATTAATTTGGTCGATTAATATAATTAAAAATACAATAATTTAACGTTAGATTAATATTTTATATATTTTGTATCGATTGATGGATATTTCAATGTATCTATTAATCGTTGTTTCAATGTATCGATTAATCGGTGTTGAATACTTTTAAAATTAATAAACGATTAATCGATGCTGAAGTCGATTAATCGAAACAATCGAACAGCTCTAGGCAAGACACATGAGGAGACTGCTTAAAAAGAATTGAAAACTACATAAACTTCTTAAATATAACTTTATTTCTTAAAAATACATAATATGTTTGTTGATTAAATTAATTTTTATATATTATGTTTGTTTGTCCATTAATCATTAATATTAAATAAATGTTCCAACTTATTTTAAAATTGGATTTTGGAAATTTACCAATGCTGCACAAAGTTGGGATACAAAAGAAGCCTTGGTATACAGAGTATTTGGAATACGAGTTAAAATTTTGAAACTTTTTATTCTTAGCATAACTCTTTTAATATGTATTCGTGCTCTAGCAATGTTTTTTGTACCAATTACTTCACTAGGTGTTAATCATGGAGTCATTAAAAATGGAGGGATGTTTAAGAAAGTTCTAGAAGGCAAAATGTCAGATATTAAAAACCCTTTAGAAGCTAGTACTAAGTCACCTGGCTGTAATAAATCTAAAACTCCACAATGGATAACAATTTTTATGTCTGAAGTAGATCCAGGGTATAACTTACTAGGGTAGAACAATATTGGATATATAAACTACTAATACAGTCTCACACTAATGTCTACTTGTTAAATGTTAAGTATACACATATTGTTTTTTATGTAATCTATTTAACATATTTTATGTCAAATCGGTGCTAGATATTTTTTTGAGGTTTGATTTTTGTATTTAAAAAAAAACTATTTTCCCTCCAATACCAAACAAAAGTTTTTGAAATACAAGGTAAAGAAGTTGTGTTTTTCTTGTTTATTTTACTTGAACAAGTAAGATTCTTTTTTTAAATTTTGTTCCTTCTTTTTACCATAAATTGTTAGTGTTTTTAATTTTTATTAATATGGTTTAATGTTGTGTACCATTATGCACTCATACATCTAACCGTAAAAGCTGTAAATTCTTCAGGTTCCCTGCTAATGATAAAGATCGTAATAATTGGGCCAAAGTTGTAAGGTAACTCATTTAATTTTTCTATTATTGTAGGAACATGTATTTTACCTGTTTACATATTTAATTACCTATTAAGCTTATATTGTTATGCTGATATATTTCTAAATGTTATTATTTGTAGGAGAGCAGATTCTGTACCAACAAAAAGTACAAAAATTTGCAGTTGCCATTTTTTAGATGGATTACGATTGAATGGTCCAAGTATTTTTGAATGGAATAAATCTTCCCACTTCAATTTCATTCCTGTGATAGAATTTACAAAGTATGATTTAGTCTTTTACTTCTATTAATAATACAAAACTAATTTTTGGTAGCTTACAAACATTATATTTAATCATTGTCATTACACTTAAATATGTTTTTTTTTTGTTTTTCAGTAGGGCTTCAACATTTAAGATCATTAGCCCTCTGTGTGTATATGTGATGTTTTGATTTTTGTTGGTATGTGGGTATTTTTCATGTGTACATGTTTATATCATATATTTCTATATTTCTTTTATATATATTTATAATTTTTTATTGTATTTATTATTATTATATATATATATATATATATATATATATATATGTTTATGTATTAGATTGTACATGAATGGTTGTTTATTTGTGGTCATTAGTATACTATAATCCAACAAAAACACTATGTCAATTCAGTGTAAAAAAACGCTAAGTAAATGGTCTAATGAATAAAATGTATGTATAAGTAATTAATTCAAATTTAATAAAAATTGGTTATTTATATAAATTTATAATATGAATTATTTTAACTTAAGTTGATCCAATTTTAGTTTACTTGGCCGGAAACCATTTATTTATTGTAATGGTGCTTTCATTATTTAATACATAAACTTGGCTATACATTTTTTAGACTGAATCTTCCGGCCAAGTAAACTAAAATTGGATCAATTTGAGTTAAAATAATTCATATTGTAAATTTATATAACTAACCAATTTTTATTAAATTTGAATTAATTATTTATACATACTTTTAATTCATTAGACCATTTACTTAGATTCCATCTAATATCACACATTTTATAGCATTTATATTTATTTTATTTTTTTTACTTAGGGTTTTTTTACACAGAGTTGACGTAGTGTTTTTGTTGGGATATTATTAGTTTTTATTAGGGTCAAGATTTTTTTTATTTTTTTTTCCATTATTATGATGTAAACATTTCAACCACGTACTTGAGTAGACTCTTGATATTTTTTTTTTCGCATAGCTCGCGCCTTTTGGAGTTTAGTTACCATTTTTAATGTAGACAAAACACAATTCACGCCTAACGTGAGACGAAAATTGCAATTTTTAGCCAAGTGGACGTGGTGCACTATTATTAATTAATATAATAATAATAATAAAATGTTCAAAGACGAATAATCCAGACGGCCAATTGACAAATATAAATTATAATGTTTCTGATACCACGTGCATTGAATAATAATGTAGACAAAAGACAACAAGCTCGTAGTTCTCGTACGCCGAAAGCCGAACGCGAGACTATAATGTAGACTGAAGAGTAAAGACAAGCTCGTACCTCGTACGCCGAACGCGAGACGAAAACACTCCTAAACGAAAACTTCGATGACACACAGATTATCGATAGGCGTTAGTGATAAGTGAACCATGTTCATGTGTTAGTGTGTTAGTGTGTTGTATGTGTCTAGCGGTGGGGGAAAGCAATAGTAGTGGCAGAAGTACGCCGCCGTCGCAAGAATCCTCATCACCCGCCCCCGGCACAATGACGCTTTTAAGGGCATTTTTTAATTTATTGGGATAATTTTCAAGAACATTATTTATATTTTTTTAGTCGTGATATGCATTTCTTTATAACATTAAAAATGTTTATCTCGATGACTCGATATACCTACATACATTTTTATTACTATTTTATTGAAAGGCGGTCGTATGCTAATATTGGAGTAAATCGACGGGGTGTTAAACTAAACCAAACAATAATATTTTTTATTAGAAAACCAACAATTTCATCATATGCGGAT
Organism: Chaitophorus viminalis; assembly: GCA_025469195.1. Taxonomy (NCBI): domain Eukaryota; kingdom Metazoa; phylum Arthropoda; class Insecta; order Hemiptera; family Aphididae; genus Chaitophorus; species Chaitophorus viminalis. Next base: position 82,787 of record JAIPRK010000659.1, read on the forward strand.
TATACTTTTATAAACATTTATTCATTATTTACTTATTTTATAGCTCCGAAATATAAGTCTATAATGTATTACTATACTTATTTAAAAAATATTCCTACCAATGATAAATATGTCCTCCATGAACATTTTAGTAGATTGTATAATCCATAACAAAGAATTTGATTACTATTTAAAGAAAACAAACTTATTGTTAACTCTTAGATATTAGCACAGAATATTTTTTAAGTATGTCAAATTGGTTAAAAATACTAGAAAACAATTAATGTTATATAACAGTAAATAGCAATGACTACAAAAGGTTATGCAGGACTAGGTAACTACAACCTATGCTGCTTATGGTTTATGCCCAATTGTAACCATATAGTTACTAATAAAATAAGTAATACTAGCTTTAGATTAATATTTTGACAAAATAACCTCAGTAAAAACAAATTATATGCATAGTTAAAAATAAGTATAAAAATATAAAAAAAATAATTAATATATAAATAATTTTATAATAAAAATAAATATAATAAATAATATTATTATTTGTAACAATCAGTAAATAACAAATTACTTAGCTCAGAAGTCTATAAAACCTCAAATAATAAACAATTTACTCTCTGATTTCAATATTATATGCAAATAGATTCATTAGTTATATTCTTAATTCAAGGAAAAAATAAACCAAATAAAATTTTAACTATTACTTTTTTTAATATTTTAACACATTACACAATTGGCTAAAAATAAGAATACTTAATATCATAAATATATGTATAAATTAAGAATCAGGCTCAAGAGTTTGAGATTTAGGTAGGTACCTAATACAAAGTTTCATTGAAATTATTTTAAAACTTATATAATTACATATTAATAATTATTAATTCTCTACAACACAATTATTAACTAAATTTAACTAGTGCAATTTTAATTCTATGCTACTAAAGATTGATTTTACTGGGTTTATAAGCTTGTAGCAACTTAAAACCAGGAGACCCTTCAGGTTCATTTTTAAGCATGTCTAATGATTTAAACAATAATACTTTAGCTTCATCACACATTCCTTTACTTTCAGCTTTATTTTCTGACATTCTTGCAGCTGATTCCAATAAAGCCAAATGAAGTTCATATAACACTACTGAGGTATAGATGTTTAATCGTATGTATAGAGGATCTATAATGTTTAGTACGTAGAACATGTCTCGGCATAATTCTACAATAACAATTACAATAATATATTTTTATTTTTTGATATAAAGTTATTTTAATTTAGTTCATACTTAATTTCCTTTCCAATAAATCTTCAGTAAGCATTGAATGTTTGTAACCCATTGAATGACCATACATCTGTATTAGAGTATGTTTTAAATTAAAGCATAAGTAATGGTTCGAATGAAGACGAGTTTTTAATTTAGAAAGTGCATTTTCCAATGAGTTTATACTAGGATCCTAAAACCAGTAAAAATTAAGAATACAACATTATTCCTGTTAAAAATTAATTAATTGTTCATACTCTAAGAGCTTTGTCAACAACATAATTTAAATCCATTAAAATTGTATCAATTTTATTTGATGAAACTGTTGTTGGACACCTATCACACTCCCATTCACTAGAATCATCTAAAGGATCTCTTGGGGTAAGATTTCCTTTACAAAAATCTTTGACCTGCAAAATATGAATTAATGATAAACGTTTTTAATGTTTTTATGTTTCAATACACAACATTGAATATTTATGTTATAGTAACAAAAAAATAATTATGCAAGTGCTTTTTTTTTTAACCTACATCAAAGGTTCTGCTTTGATTTATTTAATTTAAACACAACAAGTGTTATCTAAGGCAACATTAATATTTATAAAAGACTAAAGAGTAAATATAATTTTAAATATTAAAAACTTACATTACATATTACTGTACTTAAGTTAGTATCAAGTTCGGTAGCGTCAGAACATCTATTACACTGACATTCAAAGTATTTAGTTGACAAAAGATGAGCTCTTCTTTCTCGAGTACCCCATAATGCATTTGTATACATGGTACTTAAATGTTCATTTCTAATATTCAATATTTATAATACATTTTCTAATTTATATTTATTTTTAAACTTAAAAAATAATTTACTAACTTCGCTATTTTTCGAGCAGCACGTACAGAAATATGTCCAAATTTATCAAATGATAAACTAACATTTGGTAAACAATTGTGTTCCAGCATGCTTACATTAGAGTATATGGCAGTTAATTCTATACCTGTCACATGAACATCTAAAGCATTTACATCTAAAATACCACATACCTTATGTATAAGGTCTGATGAAGCTTCAAATTTTATTTTACTCAAATAGTTTGTTTTTAAATAATTACTGATTGAATTTATCTCCCTAAAATAATATTAACAGTTACAATATGTTTTAGTAAGCAAATTATTTATTTGAAAAAAAAATAACATACTCATATACTTCAGAGTCTGGACCTCTGTGTTTCATATGAGACTGCATTTTCATTAATCTATTCCATTTGTTTTTATCATTTGATTGCAATAATAGACACTTCAAAGGAGTTAAAATTGCATACATGTAGTCATTTGTTTTGGCGATTTTATCTGCTTCTATTGACAATATTTTACATTCTTCGTCATGAATACAAGGATTAATTGATGTTTCACATCCAGAACCACAAATAGGCCATAAACATTGTTCACACAAAGATTCAACTGTAGACTGTGATCTTTTCAAATGTTGTAAACATTTAACGCATATAGGTTCTGAAGTTGGAAACTTAGGGCCCAAAATTAATGGTTCTTCTTGGATTACAACATCAAATTGATTAATAGTACGTTTAGCCACCAGAAAATTGTCTAGTTTAAAATTGTTTTGTACCTACAACATTTTAAATTGAAAATTCATTGTGTACTTAAAATGTTACATAACTTAAAACAGAAATTACCTCATAAGAAATACATTCTTTTTTGTGTTTATTCCAGTGAGCTTTTTGATGTTCCTTAGAACAATACACTACCAAAGAACATGCTGCACATTTACTGCTTGCAACAACACCACAAAATGCACAAATATTAACTCCTAATTGTTCAAAACTCATTGTATCACACATCATCATTTTTCCTGTGATTAAACTAATCATTAAAATGGCACCATATACTCTGTCTAACATAGGCAGATACAACAAAATCTATTTTTGAATTCACTATAAATATCCTGAACAAATGGTTCCCAAACTGGATAAATAACACTTGAAATAATAGAAGGATACATTTTATTTTAAATAATCACTGTAGTGTTTAGTTACAATTATAATCATAGAAATTATTACTAATGACAATTGGAAAAAAGAAAAGAAACTTATACATAAACATTAACAAAATATCAATTTTACATAGGAAATATAATAAATATACACTGATTCAATCAGCATGTTCATGTTGTGCTTCAGCTTCACGCCAAATATTCTTAATGTCTTCCACAAATTTTCTCCATAAATTCAAAGTTCTAACATAGTATAGCATCCAATATATAATTATAGCCCATGCCAACCAAAGAGAATAGTCATGATCATGATTTCCATATCCAGGAACAGGTTTCACGAAATCTGCCACAGAAATTTCTACTTTTTCTATAGGTGGGAGATCTAAATAAAAATTGATAGAGATTAATATAGGTACCAATAATTTGTATTTTGTAATGGTGTTATTTTTTTTCAAAGAAAAATATAAAACTAAATATATAGTCATTAATTTATTAGTAATTTAATCAATTTTATTATTATTATTATTATTATTATTGTTATTTGTTTAGTAGACAATTGACTTTACTACACATACTTTTTCAACTTATATTTTAAGTATTTATCTTAAAATTGTTGTACTTTCACTTAAAAGAGCTATAGTGTCCTATGTTAATTTCTTTAACTGGATAAAATTATAAATTACTATACCATTTCAGTTTCAATAATATGCCAGTATCATTTATTTTATAGTTAAAATTTACAGAGGGGCTGGGCAAAAAATCATATTAAACCCTCATAGAAAATCTAGGACAGTGTTTCCTAACCTGTGGGAATGTAAGATGATCTCAGAGGATATATAAAAGAAAAAAAGTGTAATGGTGGAAAAGGTAGAACTTATTTAAAAACAGTTTACATATTAATTGACGTAACAATGATATGTATTATTCATTTGTTTCATTGTTTCAAATGTATAAGTTAAAATTATAAATAAATAACAAAAAAAAACGGGTGGGCCTCGCTTTGCTGTAGTTGAGGGTGGAGTGTACCTCGTTTATAGGATAGGTCATTATTACAATGGATTTGTTAAATTTGAATGCAATAATAGATATAATTGTATACAAATAACGATTCTGAATGGAGTTAATATGTTTGTCTAAAATGTGTATATAATAATATAGTATTTTATATTTAAATTGAATTATAATGCAATTTCGTGAAAATTTAAATTTAAAACAGTCATAAAATTTTCCTCTTAAGTCTGGTAGAATTTTTTTTATATATTTTTGAAGGTAAGCTTATGGACAACCTAGTATTAAAATTTTGAATCTTAAGTATAAACAGAAAAAATTTTATGAATTTTCAACTACAAAATAACTTGCAAATTTTCGCGATTTTAACATATTTTATACAAATTTGAACTTTATGGGCTAATAAAAAAGATTTGAGTGAAACCATCACCGATATTTTTGGGTTACAATTAGTATAACTTATATTTAATCCTTTAATACATTTTCAAGAGTTTTCAGACAGCCAAAAAAATTTTATAGATATTTAAAAAGAAACTAACAAAAATCGAAAATTTAAATTGTCTATAAATAAGTCAAAATACTTTGAAAACATAACCATGTATAGAGAATGCCAATATAAAGATTTGGTGAAAATTTCAAGTTGTTACGGTTTTTCGTTTTTGAGTTGGAGCAAATTTCAAAAACCGATATCATTTGTCAGTCTAGAATTTTATATATTATATTATATTTTACATGTAATTTTATGTCAATATTCGCTGTTCAAACGCTTATAAAAAAAAATTGTGCCTATGGACTTTGGTGATTTTAGAATGACAATAAAAACTACTTGAGTGGAATGTTCTATTAAATTTTCAAGTATTTTGTATTAATGAATTTTTTTTATCACCGATTATAAAAAAAAATTTAAAAAATCGAATTTTTTAAATGCCTATAAGTGGCTTAAAAATCAATATAATATTTTGAAAAAAATATGACATAAAGGAAATGCTTATCTTAACAACTGGTAAAAATTTCAAGTTTCTGCGACTTATACTTTTTGAATTATAAGAAATATTAAAAATCATTTGACAATAAATCGCTATTTTATGCAATTTCGTAAAAATTTAAATTTCAAACTGTCATAAAATTTTTTCCTTTTGGTTCGGTGGAAATTTTTTTATATATTTTTGAAGATTAGCTTATGGACAAACTAGTGATAAAATTTTGAACCTTAAGTATAAACAGAAAAAATTTTATGAATTTTTATCTACAAAATAACTTGCAAATTATCGTGATTTTGACACGTTTTATACAAATTTGAGCTTTATGGGCTTATAAAAAAAATTTGAGTGAAACGATCTCCGATATTTTTTAGTAAAGATAAGTTAACCTTATTATAAATCTTGTATTAAATTTTCAAGAGTTTTCGGCCAACCAATTAAATTTTATAGATGTTTAAAAAAAAAAATTTTACAATCGAAAATTTAAATTGTCTATAAATAAATCAAAATATGTCAAAATACTTTGAAAACTTAACCATGTATAGAGAACACCAATATAAAGATTTGGTGAAAATTTCAAGTTGTTGAGGTTTTTCGTTTTTGAGATAGAGCATTTTAAAAAAATGTAGTTTGTAAAAACGTAATTTTGTGTAAAATTTCCTGTTTTTTCGTAATTTTTTTATCGTTTTTTTCGATTTTTTTCAAAAAGTATTAAAAAAGTTGGATTTTTGACTTGCCTAAGTACCATCTACATTCACTTTCCTTTCAGAAAAGTTGCTGTTTAAGCAAATCGAAACATTTTTACTGCAAAAAAAGGTGTTGTCAGATACAAAAAAACACATCATTGTAAAATCAATAGATTCCATCACTCCGTTCAGAATCTAAAAGTGTAAGGAAACAACAATAGCAATGAGAGGTCAATGGGTATGCAAATGAATAAATGTAGAAAAAGGCTGATATAAATTGCTGATTTTTCAAGCACAAATTATTTTGTGATCGACTTGCCAGTTAATATAATGCAGCTACAGGGTCAAGTCATAAGTCATAACTAATACATACCTCAAATAAGCAAAACTACAAGACTATTGTATTTTATGACAAAAAAGGTTTAAATTTGGACCTCAGCACTCATTTTTGGATAAATATAATTTTACTATAACTTATTGGCTTATTTTTATACATATAAAAGTAACATACAATACAGTTAATATAGCATTAAATAAAATAAATTAATAAACTAATAAATTATGAGTTAGTAAGTATTAAATTATAAGATTATAAGTAGGACTCGGAAGTACTAGCTAATGCATATTTTTCTTGGTTCGTCTTATAATATCCAAAGTAAGATACAAATATGTATTACACTTCTCTGATGTCATTTTATTTTGCATATTTACGGTTTTTAGTGATATATTTGGGTATATTTTCACATAAATAAATAATATAGGAGCTATTTTACTAATTTGGAGTTATAAATTATGTTTATGAGTATATTTTTAGATAATTAAGAAAATAAACACATATTGTTAAAAATCTAAATTTTCTACCAAACAGTCGCCTACGAATATGTGAACGAAAACAAATTGTTTTATTTTAAGATGGTACGCATCCAAAACAAACGATCTTATAGATTGTTGTTATCATCAATTAAATTAGACAATTCCGTTTGTTTCCAATAAATTGTTTATTTTTAAAATCATATCGGTTACATCATACTATTGCACTATCATCAGATTCATTGTATTATAGTGCTGTCGTATTAATTATGTGTATGTACTATTGAACCACATTAAATATATCTTAAATTTTATATTTTTACGTTGAAGTTTTTATGTAAAGTTGTAGTACTTTTGTTTTAACTATATCTACTTTTACTTCTGACTTAAATTATGAGAAAGAATTTTCTAAAACATTTATCATACCAACTAAAGGCATATTTAATTTTTCAAAATTTTAATAGTAACAATTTTAATTTTAATAAACACTTCAAAACTAAAATTATTTGTAAAAATACTATTTTAAACTCTCAAATATTATCTAACTTCTAAAATACACTTTTATATGTTAATACATTTTTTCTATGAATTCTGCTTCATAAATCATAAATATATCTTACTCACATTTAATTTCATACACTAGAAACAAGTATATAAAATCATAAAATTTGACTTCTAGTTATAAGGAATAAGTAATAAATATTACTAAATAGTTTATAAAATCACAAATCAAGTTAGCAAAATGCTAATACGATGCATACCTGTATGTCTAATGACAAATTTGGTAAACTCATAAAGTGAATAGTCAGAACCATTGTATTTTGCAATAGGTTTGCCATTATGAAACAGAACTAATGATGGTATTCCAGTTATACCATACATTGTGTTATACCTATTGAAAGTGATGACATTAATATTTTTAATATAACAAGTATATTTGATATATATTCAAAATTTTTTATTTTATTACCTTTGTTCGGATATAGCATTAAAAGCAACCATTTTTATTTGAGGGAATATTCTTGGCAGTACATTGAAATGAGGAGCAGCCAAAATGCTAAAATGACATGATCTAGCATAAAATAAAACCAATGAACAAACAGCAGGCATTCGACGATTATTTACGTCAGGATCAGATTTTAAGATATAACTAAGTCGAGTTGAATTAACAACCTGAAAAAAAAAAATAGTTCAAATTTATTGTACAAACAGTAACTTAAAATACATAAAAATTAAGTGTTGAAATAAAATAGCTACTCTAAAAATGTGTAAATGGTACTTTGAGATTAATAATATTTATATTTAACCATTAGCATACAATAATAATTTATAATATTTAATTTTTAGTTTATAATATTATAAACATTTAAACTTATAAACTATGGAGCTACATTTACATAGCACATGATAATGTTAAATTATAAAATCTTATTTGTTAAAGGGATTGAAAGCGAGAATGTAAATCACAAGTGCAGTATAAGAATTTAGACGTTTTCTATTTCCAACTCATGTAAAATATACACTTAGATCAATTATGTTTACATTATATAAGGTAATTTATAATTGAAATTAATAAAATTAACTCAATTTAGCAATACCAAATATAAGGAAAATGGACAAAAATTGATACAATTATTTTATTGATCAATACTATAGTTCTGCTCAGTTTTAAACTAAAATTCAAAAACATAATTGAAGCTCAGGAGTTTATTTTGACAAGGAAATAGGTAAACAATGATCAGATTTCTACAGTCACATAATAAATCACTAGTTTGAGTCAATAGTTATTTCTAGTTCATAATAATCCATAAATTCGATAAGAAAAAAACTATCAACTATTGATAAATAACTATTTTTTAAGCCATTTATAATATTTTAATAACAGATAGCCACCCAGTGATGACACTCAAAATTTTAGTTTAGTTTTTCATGTTAGACAGATAACTTAAATTGTAAAATATATTACCTCAACAGATACTTCGGACTGATTAAATGGTACATAATCAGTACAATTTACAATCCTTGAATTGTTAACAGCTGTAACATTAGCTAATGGTTCATTTATTGATGGTTGACTAGTATTTGTACTGTCAGTAACTAGTTCTGCATAAAGAATAGCTGACAAAAAGATACTGAATTTGAAATCTCTACCACCATTACTAGCAGTACTGGTAGTTAAATAAGCTTGCATAGCCGGCAAGTAGTTATGCTCTTTTTCCAACTTTTTCTATACAATTTATTAAAAAATAAATAAATAAATTGGTAATAACTTTTATTCAGTTTTATACAGAAAATAGTTTAATACCTGAAAGCTTTTGATAGCATTACTAATTACTAGGATGTCAGAAAAATCAGTCACTTGCGGTATAACAGAAAGATTTTTAGGAGAATCCGGAGCTTCCAGTGATCCAAATTTACTATCATAAATGCGTATATTATCTTCATATTCAGCTGAAAATAAAAGTTCAATATTTTATTGAAGATTAGCAAATCTTATAAAATAGTATCTCACCAAACACCAGTCCGGTACAAATTAAAAATGACAGTAAGTTTAAAATATACATTATTTGAATCTCAAGAAACACTCATAGGTAATATGTATACAATATGTAAACTGAGATAAACTAAAGTTACTAAAAAAGTTTACTAAACAAACAAAAATGATAAGTTATATTTTTGAGCTACATTAGATCATTTAAAAAACCATCCAGTTCAGAAATAAATCTATAGGTTTAAAATTACTAATAGGCAAAAAAATGTAATACGTACAATAGTAATTAATAAAATAAAATGATGTATAAAATCCTATAAGAAAATTGTATTAAGACATTTGTGATTTATATTAAAATTAATAGTCCGTGTCGTCCGTGATTAAAATCAATAAAATCAGTGGTAACTGCAGATAAGGTGTTTGTATCCTTTTTCACCACGGTTATCTGCTATAGTTGATAACGGTCATTTTCACGTAACCGCGAGTTGTGTCCCAAATTTAAAAAAAAAAACCGGATGGGCCTCGCTCTGCTGTACAGTTGGGGAGGCACACACACAAAAAAAATAATAACATTGTAAAACCAATAGATTCCATCACTCCGTTCAGAATATAAAATGAAACTATTGGGTTCCGGCATATTTTATCGAGTACATGAGTTAGGTCCAAGTACATGTTCGTGCTAGAATAACCCGCGTAAAATTAAAAAAACTAATTCTAATGTTAGTATTTCCAAAACTTTTCCACTTTATCGGACACTCTAAATTTTCGTATTTTTATTTTTTAATGGATATAATTTAACGGTTTAAAAACTCAAGTGAAAATAAAAATTGAGGTAATGACTACGGATATGAAGCCTCGCTCAATTGCTGCGCGAGCTCACTTTGGAACTTAAATTAAAAAAAATAACTCGATTTGTTACGAAAAACCACGTTGAATAGGTAACAGGACAGTATAAATACATTTTGGGTAAAAAGTCGAAAAATGTTATCGTGGACGCAATTCGAGTATAATCTTATAACACCACGGACCCAACTCGTGTTTAATTGAAATGATTAAATATCCAGGGACAATATTGATTTGTTGATCTGACATTAGCTGACCTGTCGGAACGTGCACCTCTTCAACCCTGTGGACCACAAACTTCAATGCCATGCCTAATACCATTGAATATTGATTATAATTATTTTCAGTATTTATAATCAATACCAATTACTAGTACCTACTTGCACAACAATATGCATCGTAATGCATAATGACATTATTTGCGAACAATGCGAACCAACCATTCTAGAAGAGTATTAATTGTCCGCACATCACAATATTTTGTAAGATTTTTTTTTTTTTAAAAAAAAACAGGAGGGAACTCGCTTAGCTGTATATTAGGGGATGAAGTGGGATAGGTCCTTGGTGCAAGTAGTGGGGGGGGTGATTTGGACCTTAGCAAGACCGTAGTCAGAAAAATATTTCAGGGGGGGGGGGGTTAGAGTATAAATGTTATATTATGTAATAAAATATGAAATTATAAAAAAAATATTATTTAAATTAAGAACATGGCATTTTTTTAAAAATGTCGGTATGTAACTATGTAGTATGTACATTATCTTATATTTCTACATTAATAAACAAAATGTGTTATACTGCTCTACTGAGTACTGACCATCGATTACCAAAATAATTAATATTAGATACTGTAGGTATTACTATTATGTAAGCTATACATTAGGTTTTACGAAATTAGTTATCGCTTATCTAACACAATATAAATATAAAATATACCTACCGTTTTATTTATTTGTGTTGTATTCACAGTGACACGTATATGATGTAAAGTATCAAATATAATATAGGCATTTCAAACTATTCAATATTATTTCTAAAAAAATTTCGGGGGGGTCTGAACCCTGAACCCCTGGCTATGACCTTGGTCCTTAGCACCCCTAAAAATCGTTTAAAAATTTGAAAAATATAGTTGAAAAATCATCGAATTATAATTATAACAATAGTAATTTTTATAATACAGTGAAACCTCTGAATAGCGGACACTCTCGGTTGCCGAAATTTTGTCCGCTATATTTAAAGGAAAACATTTTTTTTAATAAATAAATAAATTCAATATGTGATTTTATTTTATTATATTTTTACATTAATTAAATACATGATAAAACTAATATTTATGAAAAAAAAACCAAGTACCTAAATTTTTATTTTATTTTTACATTAATTAAATACATCTTAAAAAATAAAAACTAACATTTCTGAAAAAATCTTTTACTTTAGTTTGTTTGCTAATTTTAGGCGTAGTTATTTCGTATGTTAAGACATTTTCTAATTGGGTTGTGTTTGAGAACAATGAACTATTCTGTACCTCAGTTTAATACTTCATTGTCGAGGTTTCTGTTTTTTGTAGCTTTGTCCATTTCCGTTTCTCTTCTCCATTTTCAGCCCAAATTTGGTGAAGAGCGTCTTTATTTGCTATAAATACTATAATATCCGCAATTTGTATTTTACTAACACTAAATTTTGTCTGCTAATGGACGAACGCCCATATTTGTATTTGATGTTCGAAATTCCAAAATGTCTATTTTTTTCTTTTAGAGTTAATCGCTTTTTTTTTGCTGGCCATAGCGCACTACAATAAACGTTCGTATATTGGCATCACAAACACAACTAAACGCACAGTATAATCTGGATAATGCATTGTTACAATATTTTGTTGATGCGATAATATTTCAAAGACTGAACGGATAAGATAAGATTTTCATATACACTTATAATATATACACATAAGATAACTTAAAAATTGAGGTTTTTATTCAGGTATTTCAAAATAATTCTTAATTAAGATAAAAATTATTAATATCAATGTCATAAAAGTGTTCTGTATTTAGAGGTTCTCCTATACATAAATAGTGGTAATAGGTTTCACTGTATATCATTTCGTTATTTATAATGTTGAATTGGATGTGTTAATTTTAATTTGTACTAAAAACAATTTGTACTGTAGACCTAGAATTAAGGTTTTTGTTTTGTTTTTGTGGTTAATATAGGCAAATAGTGGTGTTAGGTCCCATTGAGTCACAAAAAAACCTGGAGCTTAAGCACCCCCTAGTTAAAATGTCTAGTTGCGCTAATGGATAGGTCATTATAATGGATTTGTAAAATTTGAATGCAATGCTAGGTATCATTATATAAGAAAAGTGATTTTGAACGAGGATGATTTGTCATTCTAAAATATTATATCATAAACGACATAAACCATTATATATTTAAACTGTAATATTATGTCAATATTTACTTCTCAAACGCTTACAAAAAATAATTGTGTCTATGCATCTTAACAATTTTTGAATGACAGAAAAACTTCTATGGAATTTTCAAGTATCAACAAATACTACTCTACTCTAAACAGTAAACATCAATTCTTGTTAAATAGTTGGCTTTTTCCGCACAATTTGAAATATTTTACGTACCTAACTATACGATAACTATAATAGTATAATACTTCTAACTATAATACGATGCTATAACTTGTCTCGTTGGGTGTTACGAGTAAAAATATATTATATTTCATAACGTTTTTTATTTTCATCCCTGATTTTATTAAAAATCAGGGATGAAAATATTGTATTTTTAACTCACACATAAAAGAGTGATTATAATTTTTTTTATTTGAATTTTGAAAGTCTTCGGTCCAAAACGATTATAGCTTTATGGCAAATATAATGCCATAAAATAATCATATATAATGCATTTAAATATGGTTATTTTAATGATATTCCTATTGTATTTGAATCGAATATAGATGTTTTCATCCGATGTATACAGTGATGGATTAAAATATTATTCAAACACAGCGTTTCACAACCAACAAGGTTTGGGATGCAGTGTGCCCTTTTACTCTCTTACAGCATCTTTAACGTAAATATGGTAACCCTGGATTTGAGATGAAAATCAATAAGTAGGTCCAACATTATTAACTTTCGTATTTATATACAGTTCCCACAGAAAGAGTTTAAAAAAGTTGTATTTAAATAAATTAAAAATTTAATCAAACAAAATGTCAAATGCCACATCTCTAGACATTGACGCGATGAGTAAGTCAAAAAATATATTTTTATGAAGTATTTTCCTAACGTTGAATTATATAAGTATAGTTATAAGTAGAATAAAAAAAATCATCAATTAAAAAAAAGATGATTGTTATATAATATTTTTATTGCTAGGTAATTGTGTATGTATTCTATTAATTATTAAAATTTAGATAAGGTATAAAAAAATTAACATTAAGATTAAATCTATGTAAATCCATTACTTAACAAAACAAAGCATCGTTATAATAAGTAAAAAATCAATTTTGCATTTTTGCATAAATATAAATAATAATAAAAATACGTTTTGAAAATAATTTCATAATAACTTGACACTAAACAATTAAGAATTCCATTAATATTTGTAACTAATTATATATATTTGATTTAAGTCCATCAATAAAGTCTAATATGGAGCCATAGAAGGATATCAATATAGTAATAAATAATAGGTACCTATGCACTATATTGATATTAATAATATGAATTATAATAAAAAAGCATGATGTTCTAATGTCCGCCTAATATTAAATGATTACTATGAGCCGAAAAAGTAAGATTTATTTAATCAATTAATACAATTTCCAAGTAAAAGTTTCTGACCAGACCGATTTTGATCGGGCCCTACGATTTTGGTGTTCCATTATTTGTAGTGCTTCCACCTGAATGGAACCAAAAAAAAAAAAATTAAGTTAATTTTTGATCACGAGTATTAGTATTGCCCAACATTTACTAAAAACATATTACCCAAAATACCCAAGTATCACAGTAAATTTAAGTTGATTTCTACCAGATTATTTTCATTGGATAAGTTGAAATTATTATAACTATATTAAAATCAAAGAATAACAATAGTTACCTACTTTCTACAAAAAACACATTTATCATTGATCGTTTTAATTTTATTTACATACCTATAATGTACAATAATTGTTTGTTTTAAAATCGATGGACAAAATACCTTTTGAATTAAATCTATTATTAATTTGGAATGGGGATGTAATGAATAAGATAGGAATGAGGGTCCCATATTTTTACTTACCCCCAGCCTCACAAAACCTTGCGCCGGCACTGATGCCCGGAACACTCATATTGTGCTTTAAATGTATTTTATTGTAATATAACATGTAAGAAAATCGAATTTTTAAATTTGCCGGGAACGCCATCAAAACTTCCAACGTCACTGATGAATGCTGAAAAATGATCGATAGTCAATGATAGCTACTCGTAATCGAATTTAATTAAGTGCTGACGCCTGACATTCTAATAAGTATTCCAATTGTGTAAAAATTCTAAATCTGTATAGGTACCTACGTAATATACGTACCAATGACAATGGTTATAACATTCATAACTCTTGCCTTCTGGTAGTGTACGAGTATCTATTTGATTGTAATAATAAAAAGGTAATAATTAATACTTAAAAAATTATTACAAAAAAGATAAATAAAATAAGAAATTGTTGAGCTAAATATTTATTTTAATAAAAGCTCTTTATTAAAAAAAAAAAAAAAATAAGAAATATATTATTTTAAAAAGAACATTATATAAATTATAAATAATGACTATTTCATAAACACCAACATAAATGATTGCAGGTAAAAGTAGCCCTATATAATATATATATTTTAATTAATTGAATGCATTAATACTTATAGGTATTGTATAAGATATTTAACAATAAATGGTATTATTGTTTATACATGAAATTTAAATGATATTTTTACTATTATTACAAAAAAAAAAACCTAAATCAATAAACTAAGTACTTTATTATATGTTGTTGGTAGGTGCTGAAGAAAAAATTGAACAAATTAAAATGATGCGAGAATTAATTCGTCTCAAAGAAAAGGCCGGGAATGGTTTCAGCTCTGCGTTCACAAATAAGAAGGGAAAGAAAAAAACCTTAATCAGTGCTACTGTGATGACCGTTGTATTGGTTACTAGCTTCGTCTTGATCTTGGCAATGGCGATATACTCATTTCGCACATTATACCTTGCCATACTGAAAAAATTCCCTTCTAAGCATACAGAATTGTAATAACTATAATAACCCATGTATTTACCGACCAATTATTTATATTATTTTTATTTAATACATTAGATTTGTTTAACAATACTGAATAATTGTAGAATAGATTAACGTTCTAAATAGATACTTATATTAATTTAAGTTACATTACTTTATAAATATCCATTTGACATAATAATAGTAGGTAGGTATGCTATAAATATTTCTTTTTTGTAATTCTTTTGAATATAATCTGTATAACAGTTGTCTTGATATTATACGTTTATAGTACATATTTTGTTGGTACTTTTTTCTTACAGTAAAAAATTACATTTGTGTTAATTTTAAACAATTAAAACCAATGTTCACTTATTTATTCCCAGATTCTATTAGGTTTTTCAAAACAGTCATATTTTCTGAAGCCACAGCCTGTCGATAAATAGTTATTGTTTCAGTTTTGTTATTGTTCACTAAAATAAAATATCATCGTTATTATTTCCAAACAAAATTATAGGTAACACCGTAAGAAACAAGTAGACGACAGTAAAGTATGAAAAAGTAAAATTTAATTACGAACGGTTTGTGATTTATTATTATTAAAAGATATATTTTATTTTAAAAGATTTAAACCACTACAACTAACCTCTAATTCGAGATGCATTCTGTATAATAGTATTAATTTTTTTCAATGTTACTAATAATTGTTCATGATTTTCACATGTAACTTGATGGTTTTGAATCATTTGTTTATCGATAAGGTATATTTCATTAAAGCATTTTTCCATATTAGATCTGAATAAGAAAGCTTATTGTAAAATTTTGTAAAATAAATTAAATCAATCTTTTTTTACACATCATCCAAAAGTCGAAAGTCTTCTGCCTGTACAATAAGATTTTTTAGTAAAGCTGAACTATCGGCTATTGAAGCATTTAATTTGACTGAATTTTGCTGAAGAGTCTTCACGGTTTGTATATTTTCCCATAAATCATCAAGAACTTTAGGAAACTCTGCTGAAGACTATATAGAAATATTTGGTAATTACCATTAATACTAAATAATTTTATAAAAATTTATAATCTTGCTCATGACTTACATCAATCTGATCAAGGTTAAGGTATGATGCAAGCGACTGTACAATATCAGCTGTAAGGTTTATATTCTCAGAGTAAATATTTATCATTTCTTTTTCAAATATGATACAGGTAAGTGAAGAATCTCTTAAAGATTTGATTGCTATTTTCCAAAAGTTTTGACCATCACTTTTTACAGGAGTTTTTTGTGGCACAATAAAATTTTGGCTTAACCATAGATCCAGCTTAATTGAAAAGTAATTATACATCATTATTACAAAAATTCACTGAATTATAAATTATAATATACCTATCTTACCCTTTGCACTCTTTCAACTAAACGAAATTTAACATAACTTGTTATGACATCCTCGATTTCTGGGTAATTAACCAATAAATACATTGAAAATTTTGGTAACTGTCGAGTAAGCTCAAATACATGAAATTGATCAATATCTATACTAGATCCTACAAAAGCCTAATCAAAGTTATTAATTAATTAATTGGTTATTAATGTTTTAAAATAAATAATTATAAACTATTTCTTAGTTTAATAATATAACTTAGTAATAATATTGCATATTATAGTATGGATTTAAATATGATGTAATAACTAATGATTAGAAATTCGCTTTGGACAAGTAAAAAAATAATTATAATATATAATTTTGCCTTATATTATGCTTTGTACACGATATTTTTTCAAGTGTTTATGTATTTGTATTTAAATATTTTTGATGATTAAACATACAATTTAACAATCATCAATTTGGGACCAAAATTTGGGTAAGTACAAGGTTATTTCGTAGTTAAAAAAAGAAAAGTTTTGAAAATATAGATAATTATTGTAAATCCGTTAAACTAACTTTAAAATTTGTTATGCAAGCTTACTCGAATATGGATGTCTAATAATATATCCTTTGGAGGTAATAAGGAAATTTTCAATTCAGACGAAATATCATCTCTTTTAGGATGTATAACATGAGTTTCATCTTCGAAAATACCTTCAGCAAATACTGTCACTGCTTTTAAAAGCATTGAATTGTTGGTTGACAACTTTAACAATACACATGGATCCTGAAGACAAAATATTGTCGAATTATTATAATTGTGACTTTTTTACGAGTATACACAAAAACAGAACTTTAAATTGGGCAAACCTGATACTTACAATGGTTTCTTCTGAAACCGATACTTCAGTGATGAGCCGTGTATCTCCCTAAATTACAAAGAAGTTATCACAAAGATAAATATTATATTTTTATAGACAAAAATGAGTTATAAATAGGAAAATTAAAAGACAAAATTCAATCTTACTGGAATACCATGACCATCGTGAGATGCTTTTGTATAGTTATTTAACTCAGCCATCAGTATCTGTCTTTTTTGCAACAGATCATGAATAACATTAGTTTGAACACCAGATTCTACTTTTAAACTTGTACTATCATATCCTCTGACTAAAAAAGACCATGTAGGTAAGTGTGATGTGTGCCATATTATATTTAATTTTTATTAGAAAGTTAAAATTAAATCTATTACATACCTTCACCAGTAATCGAAACTACAATCATTTGACACTTTCCTGCTTTTCTATAATCTCCGACAACTATACCAGCTATGCTAGTAGATAATATATCTCTAAAAATGACTTCCCCGGTCATAGAGTTACGTGCATCTACTTTTCCATTCGACCATCCAGTTATTAATTCATCTTTACCATCTCCATCCAAATCATATTTCTCGAGGAAATTCACTGAACTCTTGGACTAAAATTGTTCTTATATAATTATTATATTATATTATAAATTTTCTATTATTATTAATTATAATGTAATATTTTTTTAATGAAATTATAAGTTTACATTTATTGCATTTATTTAGTTTAATGTATTTACAAATACGAAACAAAACTTTACATTTTAATTGAAGAAACTAAATTAAAATCTTTAGTTATAATATGAGAGTACCATGTAATCGCAGTAATAATAAAGTTAATATTACCTTGACTCTCCATACTCGTCTAAATTTGTCGTACACACCAACAGTCCCATTATCTAACGCATATGCAAATCGTCCAGACGATAAACTATTTAATGAACAAATTGATGAAGTTTCAGATATTTCATTAACAATTATATCGTCTTTAAATTCCCTAATTTCATAATCGTCAGAACCAACAAGTATCTGAAATGTGATAAATCAATCTTTAATAATTAATTATTCTATATAATAGTGTAGGTACCGTAAACTGTACGTAATAATAGCCAATATGGCAATATGATAGTATATATACTAACCGAACTGGCTTCGTTCAAATCTAACTAAAAACATTGCGAGTGGTTATTTTATATTTACTATATTAAGTTTTTATACCATTAACTATGAATAACTTGAACTTTCAAATACGTATACAAATCATCAACCATCGAAGTTCAATGTCGAACCCGGTGTAAATGTTAATATTTATATGATTTAATATTTACATAAATTATAGCTTCGAATCTTGGGATTCACAACCCTGACTCCTGAGTACTCTTCTTCAAGCTGCAATAACTCATCAGCTATCACTAATCCCTTATACTTTGTCATATTTTCTTTACCTATAACCACGTGTATTTACCCTAATCACCTGTTAGCCTTTACACTGTCATTATCCCTCTTCTTTTTATATTATTATAATCTTGAGATATGAATGTTATTACAATACTTAGTTATTAATTTACCTCATTAGATCCATCTAAATCTACATCCATGACAATTATAGATCTGACGTTGTCGCCGGTCACAGTCCATAGGATCTCATTGCCTTTATGATCAAACGCTTGAATTGAACAATTACCGCCAATGATAATTGCCGGATCTTTCATGGAACCTAATTTACCAATAGCAATAGCAGCCACGCCATCAGGTATCTAATAAGGTATAATACGAAATTGTTACCAAAAATTAAAATTTGCTAATGTTATAATTTATTTATTGTACACATTAACCATTAAGTATGAATTATAATTTCAAATAATTTTATATTTTAAAAATAAACTTTCTCTAGTTTTTACTTACAATTATTTATAAAAGCTATACGTCGAATTTTGGTATTATATTTCAGTTTCTTAAACAAACAATCAGTTATAATTGAAAGTAATAATGATAACAATAAGTCAATAACTAATAATGATTGAATAATTTAAATTTTTACCAGAAATATAACTTTTGTAATCTTTAATAACTTGATTTTTTTTTTTTTTTGACATACTATTAGGAAATGTACGAATAACAGTAAAAAATATTATCATTTATCTTATCAAAAACCAAAATAATGACTTATTTTAATATTATAATTTATTATGATATTAATTTAAAGCTATATTGTATAAGGTTAAATCTAAATATGATACTTTAAATATTGAAATTACTTTGCCTTGTAGCTCGTAGAAGAAATGTTCAAAAAAATCGTCGTAATATCGAAGCAAATTCTTCAAAGATTAGCTACTTTAGGATTTCTTTATATGTTCCATTTATTGAAAGTTTTTAAATCTAATAAATGAGCAATTTTTACAATATAAGTCTATTCATAAAAATTGTACATGTCTCCTACCTTCATTAAAATAGAGAATTTGAAAAAGAGAAAACAAAACAACTCATTGGAATAATGAAATGTACCAAGATAATTTGAGTTGTAGTCAATTAGCTTTAGTTGGGGATATACAAATTTGGCAACAAAAATTTGTGAAGGTGCAAGTTTTTCTAAAATATGTCTTTAACGTTTTTACAGAATGTAAGTAAGATTCGATTATAAATGTCCTTAAAAATACCAAAAATGCATTTATAACCTAAAAACTTTGAAAAATGTCTTAAAAATATTAAAAACTACATTATTTATTTTTAAAAATAAAATGCGAATTAAAACGTAAAATATGTAACATATGAAATACGTCTGCACTCTGCAGTACCTAAGTATCTTTGACGACTAAAAACGTCCGACGATAATGCATAGGTTAAATATACAATCAAAAAAGTATATATTATATTATTGTAATATTATTATACAAATGTATAGTTAATCTATGCTAAGTACGTAAGTACTACCAGTAATTGGTTATTTATATATACTTTTTTTTATTTTATTAATAAAGTTT
This sequence comes from Chaitophorus viminalis, assembly GCA_025469195.1. Classification (NCBI taxonomy): domain Eukaryota; kingdom Metazoa; phylum Arthropoda; class Insecta; order Hemiptera; family Aphididae; genus Chaitophorus; species Chaitophorus viminalis. Next base: position 103,320 of record JAIPRK010000659.1, read on the forward strand.
TCCTGGTGTTAATCATCTAAACTTACTTATAAAGAATCTAAATTTAATCTATTCTATAATTATTGTACAAACTACAGTTCAACAATACCCATAAACAAAGCCGTAAGAACTAAGAAGTTCTTTTGGAGTCCGAGGAAAGTTTAAGAGTATGCGCCTCCTTCCAACAACAAAAATTATTATAATTTTGAAAATATCAAACTCTTATTTATTTGGTTTTTGGAAAAGCATATATATATATATATATTTACAAATGTAAAAGTTTTTATTTAAAATTGATTTTTATGGATAAAAGAAAAATAATAAAAGTATTAAAATATGAAAGAGCATTGTGCAAACAATAAGCAAATTTTATTAGTTATTTAGTTCTATTATAGGATTTTATTGGCGCAAATTCATCGATGACATCTTCAAAATCAATTTTTCCAGCAACTTCATTTTCTATAGATAACATAGCCAAATTTGAAAATATTATCTGGTCCATGGTTAAACTTAAATAATTCTTACTGCATTTAAGTTTGCTAAAACTGCGTTTACAGGTTACCGTTACAGGCATTGTCAAAAAGATTCTTAGTACAATGTCTACTCGTACGTTTGAAAACGATTCATTTAAACTCTATTTTTGGATCAGATGGTGTAATTAAAGAACTGTAGCACATTTAATATGGTCTGGAGTAATTGACTGCACTACATTCTGAAAATCGGGAATCTCAACAATAATTTCTGCACTGTTAATATCATGACAATATGACATCATTCATATTTCATTGCTAAATCCATCACTGTATTTTTCAATTCTATAGTATTCATGTTGTACAATGATGCATCAGACAAATATCCGAAATCCAAAATGTTTATCGCATAGGTACTATTTTTTTTTATAACAGACATTTAGACACCATTGATAGCATCATAATGATAATTTAACGTTCCTATATTTGTAACCGTAATTGTTAACGTATAAAAACTTTACTACAATAATAACAGTAAAAGAATAACTATCAAACGCAGAAAATACTTCACAATAATAATAACAATAACAATGGTTCAATATTTTTTTAAATAAAATATTTTCAGAGGCTATCTGTTAAATATGGTGGGCAAATATATTAATTTAAAAAAATTGCCAAGGTTTATTGTATTAATGCCTGAGACAAATGCCTCAGCCAACTCACCCTTGCTATGACTCTATTCATAAATCATAATGTATATACTTGGACTTCAACATTTTCCATTTAATATTGCTTATAATGCTTATTTCATAATTAAAATCAAGTTTGTATTTTATTTCTAGAAAACAAAATCGAGGATGATAGGTACCTAACAACTTAGCTTTCACAAAATTAACATAATATTTGCATTTTAATAAAGACATGCTTGTGCAAAGAAGTTTGTATTATAGTCAAAGAAGAATTACAGCTTTAGGCTTCAGCTAATCAGACACATTATTTAAACATGGAATGTAATATCATTAAACCGCAAATCCAAAAGCGCTAAGTAGCTAATGTATGATAAAAATTAAAAATGAAGAAAAGTCAATAAAATAAAGTTTTTAAATTTTAAAAAAGTATTTTCGAATAAACCTAAATTATTGTTTATACATGTATGTACATACCTACGTATATAGATAAATAAATAAAAGAACATATTTAAAAAATGAAATACGTAAAAATATTAATTTTGTGTCGCCTTTATATATGAGTAGGTATCTGCGCGGCTACGTAAAACCGGAATGCTCGTAATTTCTTTGGTACGCCACGGTTGACCGTTGGGAACAATGACCATTAAGAACTGCTGACATATGTTTTTTATAGTAAATAATGTTGGTAATTTTTTATGGATACTCACATATTCCAATGCAGACTGCTATAACGGGTGTAAATGGAGTAGGTAAACATTTTTCAGGTACTTTAATAGACAATGAATACGTGATAGTTATGTCTTATGTCTATGAATGATCGTTGATGTACTAATAAAATAATTTTTTTCAATGCATTTCCAATAATAAAATTACCACCATCGTCACCCTTGTAAGTTGTAAAAAGTAGTTAAATTCTAAAAGAAAGCGTTTAATTCGAACGACAGAGTGAACATGTATAGATTATTATTTATTGCGTGGGTATCAGTAAAAAATAAAAATTGAAGATAATACTCAATTTTTAAAGTATGTTCATTGGATACTGGATAGATGAAAGAAAATTTACCAATACTGATGTGGTGAATAAACAAAATAACCGATTTTGGGCAAGTAATAATTCGCAATGGGCAACTTAAACCAATTTCCAAACAGTATGGTGATTGGAGAACACAATATGTGTGGTGGGGAACTGTGGAATATAAGGAGATTCCATAATAGGGCACTATTACATGATGAAACACTCAATGGATGAATTTATTTTGATTTTCTCCCTAACCATTTACCACCAGTTGAAAAATGTTCCATTAAATATTCAAGACTAGTTTTTTTAACAAAATGGGCACGATGGTGTTTTCCAACACATAATGCTTTTGTTGTTCACGATATGTTTGGAAATCGTTGGATGGGAACAAATGGTCAGGCGCGCACCCAGGATTTTTGTTTGGGGGGGGGGGCTTAAACATTTTTCATTTTTACACGCCAGTAAATAATTACCACAAATTATTAATGGCAATTTTTTACTGTTATTATTATATGTTATATTATATGTTTAATCAATCATCATTGTAGTACTATATTTGTGAAAATATGCTATAATAATATATAATTTAATGAAAAATATATTTTTGGGGGAGGCTTTAGCCCCAAAGCCCCCCCTCCTGGGTACGCCACTGCAAATGGTAACAATGATACAATGTTCACTGAATTTAACACCAATTGTTTTTTTTCTTTGGAGTCACTTAATATCTGTTGTTTATGCTGACCCGGTGATTAACCTTGACGTTTAAAATCAAAAATCACATAAGCATGCACAAGATTGACCACGCCACCACGGCACAAAATATAACGGCAGTTTCTTAAGACGTAGTCGAGTATTCAAGAGCTGGTTACGATCATGTTTATTGTTTACTCAAACTCAACAACGGGGAAAACTTCGAACAAATTTATTAGGTGATTGGTATTATTTCTAACAAACTGATTAAAAATAATTTAAATTACATTTAAATTTCAAAATAAAAATGTTTAATTTTATTTAAATGACCTTTAAACACAACTCCTTCCAAGTACCCTGCTTCTAACCTAAAATAATATTAAAATGATAAAATACAGAAAATTTAAAAATGTAGAAAATAATTTTTTGTTTAAACTTAAAATTGGAGTAATTCAATGAATTTCCGAGGTAAAAAAGTTTATTTACGAAATTTGCTTAAAAAAATAGTTCTATCGAAACCTGGTGTTGAAAATATGTGATGATATAAAATATGAGCGAGTATATAGGCGTAGTACCAGCTCATTCAGAATAATTATAATCAAATCGATTTTATTATAATGCAAGTGTACGACATAAATTAAATATCTTTTTTTTCATTAATTTGTGCAACCATGAATATAGATTTATGTATTGGATTCAAATTTCACGGACTAATTGTAAGCACAGCCGAAGCCGGGCACTTTCCAAATCACGCAGCGCCGCGGCCATCTATGTAGATCAGGCATGTCAAACACGCGGCCCACGGCTTATTTTTTTATGGCCCACGGCTAAAAATATTATTGGACAAATAAAAAAAATGATTTATCTATATTTATATTTTGAATTGATTTGGCCCCACTTGATACTTTGAGTTTGCCCTGCCTGATGTAGATTGTAGCCTGTAGGCATGGCGACAAGCATAATACTAATAATACGACTATACTAACGATGTGCATATAATGTATTTATTGATGGTACAATAATTGCATACGATTTACATATCATCCATAATACATAACAAGTGATTATAAATAAGTATATTTACGAATAGTCACTTTATTATAATGGTAATTGATGTTGATTGGACACTATTAAAACCGTACAAATAGTAAATAGCAAGAAAATATAATAGGAATGCAGTACGCCGGCAATCAGTAATAATAACACAGAATAAACGAAATAATATTTATTCTGTGGTAATATTGTAATATTATGTGTATGGGAGACGTACAGCTGTGATGTTCTTCAAGGTCTAATAAAATGACCGATCAAGTTGGCACAGTGATTATACAGGTGGACATCACGTTATCTTTTACAGTGAGTTTTGCCCGCACTTCCGTAATCAGTATAGATTAAGTATAAAACGTGTTGCGGTAGCACTTTTTTCTTTACTATGATAGTAATATTACCCCAGTGCTGTCCGCGCAACACGTGTTTCTGTCATCAGTCCGTATCCATATTTTATACTATATTATATACTATATTTCGTTTCGTAATCCATTTTTAATTGTTTAAACTTTAATTCTCTAACATGGCGGTTGATCAACGTTCATTGATTATTAATCTCTTTGATGTAAAAGCATTAAAGTTTGGCTCGTTCAAATTAAAGTCAGGTGAATTATCGAAGTATTACTTGGATTTAAGAGTGATCGTTTCATACCCGTACTTGCTAGTCAGTATTAAACGTTGTGTTTTTCCTTAATTCTTATCGATTTTCATTCTTATTTTTTTATTATAGAAACAAATTTGTTCGCTAGTTACCGCAGTCATTCTCGAATCAGATACCTCTAAAAATCAAGTACGATTATGTGGTGTACCTTATACTGCTTTGCCTATAGCCACTGGTGTGTCTTTAGATGCAAATTTACCTATGCTGATCCGCAGAAAAGAACAGAAAACATATGGCACGAAAAAATTAATTGATGGTGAATATTCTTGTGGTGATAATGTAATTGTTATTGAAGATGTCATCACGAGTGGAGACAGCATCTTAGAAACAGTTGTTGTGAGTATTACTTGATTTGATTTTATTATAAAAAGTTTTTAAATGTATAAATAATGTTTATCATTACACTAATACATAATTTTTAAAAAAAAATGTCTCAACTAATTTTCATTTTTTTTTTTTTTTAGGATCTAGAGAAAAGCAATTTAAATGTAGAAAGTGTAATTGTTTTAGTAGATAGACAACAAGGAGGAGTACAACGTTTGAATAAACGAGGGCTTAAGATCATAAGTCTATTCAACATTACTCAAGTAAATATTAATTTATAAATATATCTATTTATTTTGAATATATTATAAGTATTTTAATTATTACTAATTGATTAAAACGCATAAATAGACCTTCATTGAATTCTAAGTACTAAAACTACCTTTAATTTTGTTTAATTATTTAAAATTAAAATTTTGATGTCACTTTTAAAATTCATAAATAAATAATTCATTGGAAATTTGAATATAATTAAATCGCAAAAATATTGTTAAGCAATTAATTTTTATAGCTTTAAATATATTGACTAAGAACCGATCCTTAATTTTTGAAGTTTTATATTTCGGAGATTTTCTTATTTTCTTTTAGTTTTATCATTGATTATAAATACTAGTATTTATAATCAATGGTTTTATACATGGTATTCAGCTTAATATTTTGAGATAAATTGCTGTAACATCTTTTTTAAGACTTTTTTTTTTAAATTTATTCTAGGATAAATAATAAACGTAATATACACTGCTTTATTTTCCAAAAATGTTAATATGTCATTACAAAAAAAATAAATATTTGTTTAATTATTTAGTCATCAAAAATATTGTCCATTCTTGATAAATTCTTTATTTAATTGTGCATATTAATGGGAAATCATTAAGTTAGTTTAAATATTCTAAGTAGTATTTGATTTTGGATCACTACTCTGGAATTGAAACCATTTTGTTTGTATATATAAGACTACATAATTAATGAGCAATAAATAATGAGGAATGATTCTGTAAAACATTGTTATTACAATATGCAAAATATTATGTTGAACATTACAAATGCCAAATAATATCATTAATATTCTTTATCTAAAACTACAAACATTATATTTTGTGTTTTAAAATATTGTTTAGATTGTAACAATACTAAAAGAAGAAAAAAAACTAAGCAAGGAAGAATATCAAGATGTAATTGATTATATTGAAAATAATCAAATTGAACGAATGGTGGATAATAATGACAGTAATAATTTTTTAGAATAAAAATTTATGATTTTTAAAAAGCAGACATTTAATCATTAAACTATGATATAATCAATAAGCTTTAATGATTAAGTAAAATGTATTATTAAAACTTTATTTAATTAATTTATCAAAATAAAGTATTATTATTCTTTGGAACAGCCCTTTCCATATTAATAAATCTTTTCTTGACACTCTTCATTATGTTTTTAGTTAATATGTAGTATCTTAATAATAGTTCTTGTCTTATATATTTATATTTAATTATTATTATAGAAAAACCAACAAGAACAATAATGGGTTTTAAAGAAAGAGCTGAATTATCAAATTCCAATTATCAAACCTCCAAAATGGTTCAGAAAATCTTTAAATTAACGTTAGAAAAAAAGAGTAACCTATGTGTGGCAGTTGATGTTAATACTGCTGACGAACTTTTAGATATTACTGAAAAAGTAGGACCATACATTTGCATCTTGAAAACTCATGTTGATGCTATTAGTGGAGTCACAGAGGCTACTATAAATAGTTTAAAACTCTTAGCAAAACAATACAACTTTCTTATAATGGAAGACAGGTAATTAAAAAGTAAAATATATGAATAAAAAAGTACTACAATATAATTATAAAATAATTTTTTTAAATTTAGAAAAATGGCAGATATTGGTAATACAGTAAAATTACAATACAGCAAAATAGTGAAATGGGCAGATCTAGTAACTGCACACAGTATTTGTGGTGGAATGATGTTGAAAGGCATACAAGAAGTAATCAATGAGGAGAAAGATTTATTAGAAAGCCGAGGTGTATTCATAATTGCAGAGTTGAGTTGTGGTGGAAATTTAATATCGCAACAATATATTAAAGGTAAGTTAGACTTGATAGATAAATATTTAAATAGATTGTTTATGATTAACAACAATTATAGAAACTGTGAAGATATCTGAAGAATATAAAGATATTGTTGTTGGTTTGGTATGCCAATCAGATGATGTAGTTTCATCGCCAACCTTAATTCAACTTACACCTGGTGTGAATATGAAAATTTCTAATGATGCTCTTGGTCAAAAATATCAAAATCCTAGTGACATCATTTTAACCAAAGGTGCTGATATTGCAGTAGTTGGTAGAGGCATTATTCAAGATGAAAATCCTGCTGAGGCTGCTAAATTATACAAAGAATGGTTATGGAATGCATATTTAGAACGCGTCTCGAATTCATAATAAATATTTTCAATTTGGGGTGATATTACACATTCCGATTTATTTTAGAACACTTTTAATGTATTTTTTTTGTAAATGTATTCTACAAATTTTGTTACCCAATAGTTATACGATAGGTTTTGCATGTCTTATTGTTTTAAAATATTATTGTTACTAATATTACTTAAAGTAATAATAATATTTTATGTTCAGTTAAATATTTATTTTTTTTATATTAAACTTTAACATGTGTAAACAACAACTATTAAACTTTTTATGTAACATATATAAAGCAATAAATATTAAAAGTGTCTACTGTTATTTTTATTTCAATTAAAGTTTGCTGCATAGGCTTAAATATTAAGATAATTTAATGTTTCAGTATGTATATTGGTCATGTTATTTTGGTGACAAAGATAAACCTAAATTTTAATTAAAATCAAATGGCAAATAAATTTACATAAAGTACAAAAATATAGTTATAAATAATTTCGAACATTTATTTTTATTTATTAAACATTTATACATTTATAAATATATATTTTTTTTATATATAAATTTCCTTTTTTTAAAAATTTTTCAATAAATTGAAAATGTGTGTTATTTCAACTTTTTTACTATACTTATAAATTTTAGCATATTCTAGAAATATTGGAATGTCAAAAATATTTTAATTTATTGTATATTTAATCTTCTTTTAAGTGTACAATAATACATAATTGATCATTGAACGGATACTAATATTTGAGGAAAAATTCATTGTTCACTTTTTATAAGTTAGGACTTGAGTTTATTAAGATATACATGTTTGGAATAAAAGTAAATTCTAGTAAATTATGTCTAATAATGACTAATTACAAAATCAGAAATTTGCACATATCCATGTGTATTTTTATAGTTATAATTTTATATTAACTATGTATAAAATTTCTGCATTGTTCGATTTCAATTTTCTATTCAAATTCTGGTCTAACAATTAATATGTAATATTGTAATGTTTAATTTAGTCACTTAACTTATGTTAAATATATACAGTTATAAATCTAACTAAATATTGTCAAAACAAATCACTCACCTCTTTATAAAATAAATCACTGTTAAGATCTACATTATAAGCCAACACACTACCAAAAGTTCCTATAACGAGTATATCTTTTTCATCATTTGGAATAGCTTTTCCTGCTAATAGAGCTGTAATCTTTTGATTTATATTCAAATAAGAAATGTCTTTCTCTGGTTTGTGTGGACTATGAATTAAAATCTATAATTACATAATTGAAAATGTATTATTACTCTATTCACATTAGTATATCAAGTATCATAAAATAAATGCAATAACTAATTAGTCTTCAGATATTATAAATATAAATATATAATTTATTACAATAATTATTTATTATATTTAAGTATAATTTTATTATAGATTTAGATTTAATAAGGGCCATTGAGATATTAAATGAATGGTTAAACTTAGACCAATTTTAAGGTTCAATGATTTGCTAATAAACATAATTTACTAACATACAACATCTTGACATATGATAATTACTATTCTAATAATTGCAGAGTATGATTAAAATTGTGTAATAATCTAATGATATTGCTAACAATTGTGAATAGACACCAGTATATCACTATAGACGGAATACAGCTAATATAATATAAATAGGTGTCTATTTATAATTTACTACCTCCTGTAATGCCTATTCATTATTCTACATTTTATAGCCATAGAACTTAATAGCAATTAAGTAATGCAGTGTTTTAAGGGTATAACAAAGATTGTAAAAAATTGAGCATAATGCATAGGTACAATGTCATATAAGATACAGTTTTAAGTCATCAAACCCATCAAATTATTCTGTACTGATATTTGAATGATAGATTTCGATATTAACTAGGCAAACATGATATTGCACTCAACAAATATTCAGCTTTTTATTAATGCCTACTAATTTAAGTTTATTTGGATGTACATAATTGTATTAAATAAATTTAAAATGTAGGCTATACTAATACTCGAAAGATTGGAGTATTAATCGGCTTAAGCTAATGACACAAGTGCTCATCTATGTAGGCTTTACACCACGACTATAGTATATTGAGTGCTTTACACTCAATAATTAATGATTGTGCCAGGACAATAATCAAAGTGGACATATTGTCATTTCAAGTTATAACTCTGTCATAAGTTGAAATCAACGCAATATCGTGTTAAGACAAACATATAATACGGTATCAACTATAAATCGATTGATAAAAACTATACAGGTATAATGTTTACCTTATTTTCGGACGTAGCTGCTGTTATACAATGATGCGATCCATCATATTTACCTATAGTAACTAAACGGGGTACTATACTATGTCTTAACTGTAATGAAAATAAAGGAACCGCCATTTTTCATCAAAACAGTGCAAAACCTTAAATGACTAAAAGTTAAACATAATTACTAATTTTCATTAATTAAACAACTAGTGATGGCTGTGCGTATTATTGAATTAAACGAAAATCGATACCATATTACCTACAAAAAAAAATATTTGGTTTTTCATTTCATAGCATTACACGTCTACATATTCTACATTGATATACATTTTGGTAACCATAGTAACTTAACTATATATACATAATTAGGTATAATAATATGCTACATTATCGTTTGTGATCAAAGAACATGACGACTAGAAAATTAAAATTCCACATTTCCACCGGCTATCCTATATAGTCCTGGTAATAATTTTGCTCTTTTTTCTAGTCGTTAGAGTACCTAACATTCATTAGGAGGTACATATGAACAATTAATAATAGCACCTATTAAACATTTAGCAACTGTAAAATACTTTTCTGTATTTACTTAACCTTTTCCGAGATTTACTCGGGTAGAAATATTTTTCTTAACCATTGGTGTTTGAATTTAATTTTACAAATAAACAGCACCAACATAGTGTAGTAACGGATACTCGGTCAAAATTATAATAGCACATATATATTATTGATTTATAATAAGGAAGTAATAGTTGTAATAGGAGTTGACAGTGGCGTACGCAGGATTTTAGTTCGGATAGGGTTTTTTTATAGGTTGATCAGTGACTCGTGGGGGCTTTGCCCCTCCCCACTATATAGCTGAACTAATAAATATCACCAACATTATATAACACACATTTTCAGCTGGAACATTATTCCTAGTTTTTTGGCGATTCAGTTTTCTTGGAAGTAAAAAATCAGAAATACCAATTTGTTCACAAGTTTTCTTATAACAGTTTCAAATAATTTCATAAATTCATTTTCACTGTTAATACGAAGTTGTTCAATTAAATTCTCAACACATGAAGCAGCATCTAATGCAGTTTTTAAATCTGAATTTACAAGTTGCAAACTACGACTCAAACCACTACTAATAGACAAATAAATAAATTTTGCGATGAAAAAGAAATTTCGGGGGGAGGGGGGTTAAAACCCTAAAACCCTACCCCTGCGTGCGCCACTGGGAATTGGGATCAACATAAAAATGAAAAGGTATTGAGTAGGAGGTACCTAGGTACTTCGCCGCCTATTTTATAGTGTGTAGAGTCCGGATTAAAAATTATTTAGGTACCAATAGTTCCCGGGTGCATTGAATTATATTATGTTTAATTTCCAGTTTATTCCTTTGGAGACTGAAATTCTATCACTTTCGATTCAATGTTACCTTATCATTGTCTTAGCCCGTAGCCCATAGATACCTACTTGATGAATAAAATACTATAAAAATTAAAATGTACCTATAATGTATTAATTGCTCTTACTAGTTCTACCCGAGATTTACAGATTTAGATACTCGTAAAAAGGAAGTTACGATTTCAGTCGCACAGTGGTGGATGTAATTTTTTATTTAAAAATAAAGGGAAGGTGGCGAATTTGACCAACAATACTGAATACACGAAAACTTCTAGAACAAATTGAATTTGAGAAGGAGAGCTCATAATCATTCCTCAATATTTTAAACTAATGAAGTTATGAAGTATATACATACTTGTACTTTGTATAGTTGTACTTGTAGTTGTATTAGTAAAACATTTTTTATTACTTATACTCGTACACTTCGTACAGTATACTTTTTCCATAAAGTGGTATTACTCATTAATTTACTAAAATAGGTAGGTACGGACCAAAGAGGAGGACTACCTTATAACCGCCGCAGCGTACAGACACAGGGATAAAACATATTTAAATGATTATTTAATCTAATTTAAATAAATTTAAGAATTAATAAACGTTTTCTATAGCAGTTATATTTAGTAATACCATTGATTATAATCAATCTCATCTGCATTTAAAATATTTTTTGATAAATAATTGTTTATGAATATTCAATTATTATAATATAGCAATGCTTATCTAGTAATTCGCCCTATTTTTCGAATTATTTATCATTTACTTTGGTACGTGATATTTTTGATAAGTATTTCGATTATTAATGTTCCGTTATTAGATATTTCATCGATCATTTCACCGGTTAATTCCTGACCGTTGGCTCTAGCCTTGAGCAAGAAATCTAACGTCCGAGCGTAAAGCATAACCGAATCGTACAGATTAGCAGCGTAAATAGAAACAAACTGCAAAACGTTTTACGACAAAACATTATTATACCACCTTATACAGTGCAGATGAAACTATCTCAGTAGTTGATTATAAAGTATTTATAATCAATGGTAATACTGTCAATGATCTAAATCATGAGCTGCACTACAGAATGTCAGAATAGCAAATAAGGAATGTTTGAATCCTAATTTTTTGAATTCAGATCTTGTAACATTTGAATAAGCATTGGATTATGTTATAGGATTGTGGACCCTAATTTACGTTATTTTAATTTGTTGAGTTCTACATAGAATACACAGACCACAGTTTTAATTGGCAAGTATAAAAGGACTAAAATGAACGTGATATATTTCCCAAACCTGCATGAAATGTTATAATAATAAGACACCATACCTATAAAAAAAAAAAAAAAAACAAAAACAAAAAAATAGGTTGAAAATCGATATGAATCATGACACGATTAAAGATATAATATCTAGTACCTATATCTTCAATCGTGAATTGTAGTATTAAGACATTAAGTGAAACCTTGTTTCAAATCCAAATTCGTATGAAATATGTCAAATATGCGATAATTTGCAAGTTATTTCTGGTTATTTTGTAGAATACGTAATGTTTTTCTATTTTCTATGATAAACCTAGTCACCGTTGTATATTTTGTGGCAAGAGATCCGCCAACCCCCCAAAAATGTTGAAGGAGCAATTGCTCTAAAATAATACTTTCACCACGCCATTGCTTGTTTCCCAAAAACGACGGAAATCGAAATGGTTTAATATTCTGTACCTATAGCCTATAGTAGTATAGGTATTCTGTTATTTTGTTTTTGTCATATTTGTTTGAACTGTAACTGTGCAACAAAATTAATGAATGTAAATGAGCCTAATGAAAGAATTTTGCTAAGTTCCCAAGTGTGCATTGGCAAAAAAAATTTGTCATGGATCATGGCCTCAATGCCTCATGGGTGTATATTTTTAATTTTTATAATAATAAATTATATGATAACGTCCATAAGTCTTATCAAATTCTCGAGTTATCAGATGACAGATAATCGTAAATCGTAATGAATCCATAAAAATTGTGTCTACAATTTTCGTTTCAATTACACAAGCGCAACGTATAACTTTTATATTTGTATAGGTTACTTATGATTTCAATTACTCGGTGTGACAATATTGTTAATTTATTATTATCATAGTTAAGTAGTACAGTAGTAGAGTGTCATTATTTACAACAATGATTCATAGTTTATTTATTATAAATTCGGCTTGGTTAGTATACCTAATGTTTCCAGTTACAAGCTACACATTTGTCTCATTTACTTTACAACGTTTCTGTTTACAGCGATGTGTTCATAGAAAAACATTGGAAAAGTATTATATCACGATCAGTGTGTGATTATTTTTTTGATCAACACAGAAAAGCTATCAATCCTGAAGACATTCCTCCTGTAATAGCTACACCGCATCATTATTTGATAAGTATCTACCGAAGTGGTCTTTATTTTGTTGCTGTTTGCATGACTGAAGGTTAGTTAATACTCTCAATAACAATTATATTTTTGTTGATAGTTGTGTTGTAAAATTTTTTTATTTACAGTACCACCATTATTTGTTATCGAATTCCTACACAGAGTAGTCGACACATTTGAAGATTATTTTTCAGAATGTTCTGAAAATGTTGTTAAAGATAATTATGTTGTTGTCTATGAAGTAAGTTACTTCTATTATATTATTGAATTTTTGTTCAGCTGTTATTGATTTTTGATTATTATTAGCTTTTGGATGAAATGTTGGACAATGGTTTTCCTTTAGCTACTGAATCAAATATTCTAAAAGAGCTTATTAAACCTCCAAATATTCTTCGGACAATTGCTAATTCTGTCACAGGAAAATCAAAGTAATAATTTGAACTGTTATTATTACAAAAAATCAATAATTATAATATTTATAAATGTTTTTTAGTGTTAGTGCAATATTACCTAGTGGTCAGCTATCCAATGTTCCATGGAGAAGATCAGGTGTAAAGTATACAAATAATGAAGCTTACTTTGATGTAATAGAAGAAGTTGATGCTATTATTGATAAAGGTGGAGCCACTGTGTTTGCTGAAATTCAAGGATATGTAAGATATTGAAATCTTTTCTCATCAAAATTCAATATTTGGTTAATTTCATATTGGTAAATTTTGATTTCAAACTATTGTCGCAAGACAACTCAAGACTCTTCATTTAAATGGATCTTGAATCCATGCAAATTTAACAGTGTCTTTATTTTAAAAATATTTCCCAGTTTACAATCTACATATTAACAATTATTAAAAAAAAAGTTAAAAGTCAAAATATCAAATAATTATAAAATAGAGAGTATAAATGTATGATTAAAGTTATTTCATTTTGATAAAACTTTTGCGGATAATATTTACTATGAATAGTTTTTTATTTCCCAATTATTATACAACCGGGTTGTTATGTCTAAATAATAAACAAAAATCTAGATATTCATTTATTATGTAATTAAAAATTTATAAAAATATACTAACATTTAAGTTATATATTTTTGTTTAAGATTGATTGTAGCATTAAACTAACTGGAATGCCAGACCTTTCATTATCGTTCATGAATCCTCGACTTTTTGATGATGTGAGCTTCCACCCATGCGTTAGATTCAAAAGATGGGAGGTAAATATAATCAAAACTATTATAGATTATACTATTCATACTTTAATGTTTAAATTAATGTAATAGTTATAATAATTATTATTGTTTTCTTATTAGTCAGAAAAAATTTTATCATTTATTCCTCCAGATGGTAATTTTCGTTTAATGTCGTATCATATTGGGTCACAAGGAATAGTGGCTATTCCAATTTATATCCGACACATGCTTGCATTAAAAGAAACTACTACTGGTAGTGGCCGTCTTGATATTACTGTTGGACCAAAACAGACATTAGGAAGAACAGTAAATACTTTTAATACAATAACATTTATAAATATTAATTGTATTTATATTTAATAAATATTTCTAGATTGAAAATGTAGTAATAGAGGTACCTATGCCAAAAAGTGTATTAAACTGTACACTTATCCCTAATCAGGGTAAACATTCATTTGATCCAGTTTCTAAAATATTGACGTGGGAAGTTGGACGAATTGAAACTATTAAGCTTCCAAATATAAGAGGAACTGTAAGAAATTTTATCAAAACCATTGACATTGTTATTTAATATTAATTGTTATGTGTATATTTATATATAGATAAGTCTACCAGTCAGCACAGTTGTTACAGATTCGAATCCTGTTATTAATGTATGTCAATACATACAATAATTACATTAATAATAATTTGATGATAGTTTATACATGTTTTTTTTATAGGTCAAATTTACCATAAATCAATTAGCATTATCTGGATTAAAAGTTAATCGCCTTGATATGTATGGGGAAAAATACAAGCCATTTAAAGGTGTTAAGTATATTACAAAAGCTGGGAAATTTCAAGTAAGGATGTAATGTATACAATATACATTCTAATCAAATATATTTTGTCTATTTTTGAAAATTAAATTTAAGAAACCAATATTATACTGTTATTACCTTCCATTAAACATTTAATGTGTTATTAATAATTTTATAAATTATTTAAGAAAATATCATATTACGATATAACTTTAGTTGTTTTAATGTTTAAAATTGTTTTTTACTTAAATTTTAATTAAATATATTTATATTTATGTCAATTATAAACATTGATTAATAATTAATAGTGAAATTATATCATATACTTAATCATTATTTAAAAACAATTCTATGTAATTTATGATACTTATTTTATTTTGTTTAATAAATCATTTATTAAGATATAAAATTATTAAATTTTGTTTCCTGAATTTACATTTTATGTTTTTGTTTATTTACATTGGATTTTTGATTTAATTTAAAATTAAGACCATTAAACTGACTATTTTCAAAATTTACATAACTCGTTCAAACAGGTACTTCATACTATTAATTTTTCAAGTATATGCAAGGGTTGCCTTGTATATTGTATTAAAGCATGTATTTAATGGGAGAGTTTTAGTATGTGAAGTTAAATTTAGTGTCTGGATACACCACGCAAAGGGTTGACGAATACAATAGATATTTTCAGTAGATTAATTCTCCAACTGAGAATTAGTAAGACTTGTTATAAAATATTTATTTGGTTCTTTTCCTGGTGATCATGAAAACAAAAAACAAGTACTGCATGGAAATTTTACTGAATAGAATCCCTCAAATTTCATACTTGGCCACTCTATAAAGTAATTTTACACTCGAACAACTGACCACAAAAACGTGTACTGGATAAGAAAATAATTATTACACTTCCTTAGTACCTTTAAAAAGTTGATTGTTTAAGTAAACTTACCAAAAGAGAAAATACTTCAAATAAAAATATATCTTCAAAATAAACGCTACTCAAGTTAAACAAAAAGATAAAAATAATATAATGTTCAAAATGTAAAATGTAACATAGTCTCAAAAATAAAAACAATAAACACACTGTAACTTTCTCTAACCTGCGGTGGCGACAGCCCGATCCCGACTCTGCCACTTCCTTAGGTATTCATCATATTATTATGTTGCCGAGTCTCAGCACCTTTTCTGTAATGGTGAGTGCCAGTGTCCGCCATTAAATTTAATTTTCATACACTTTTTTTTGCTTATACACTAAATTGCAATGTCTTATATTTTATATATCTACAACAGCTTTTATATATTTACAACTGTGGATACAGTATTAATTATTATTTGAATACAGTATCTCAACAAAATAAAAAATAATTGTACCCTACTTCATATCTAGGCTCTCTAATAAACCTGATGAGTTGTTGAGAAAAATGCAGTGTCTAAGACAAATGAATATGGGTCTTGTTACATATTTAGCATTAATTATTAAGTTTATATAGGTATGTATATACATACATAAATACACACACACACACACACACATATATATGTTACAGCTAGTGTCCAAATTACGGATAATATTAAGATTAACCGGCTAATCTTAAGTTTAGACAATGATTTTGGCTAATGTCAAAATTTTGGGCTTCAGCCACTAAAAACAAAAAGATAATTTTAACACTAGCCATTAAGATCAATATTATCCAACTGTTATCCGTTGACGGCTAATGATTACATAACATTAGCCAAAGGTACAAACATTTAAAACTATTCGCAATAATAATACAATCTTTTGAAGTAATTTTTAATGAATATTGATACATTAGGTAATAAGATAGAGGTGACTAGGTGAGCCATGTGTGTGTTAAGTAAAATTGTTCAATAATATAAATATTGTACACAGTTGGGTGCATTTTGATATTTTAAATTTATATTGATTGTAAAATTCATCTGCATTCGGCTACATTCAATATTATATGCTGATGAGGGCAGTCCATAGGCGTGCGCAGACTTTCATTGCAAATGCAGCATATAAAATTGAGCAGCCCATTATTTAACAATCGGCCAAATAAATATTGAATAGTCAAAATTATTGATCATAATATTATACACAGGCAGTGTTATTGTTACCTAAGTGGCTATAATAATATAATTATATATTTTTTTTAAACAATTTACAAATGTTAACATACTTCCTTACATTTGTTCACTGCTTTTTAAAACACCAAGTTACAATTACTATCAAACTTCATTAGTTATATTGCTTACATAAAATCGTAAAATACTTAGTCAATTTATTTTTATAATAACATCTTGATTTGTTGGAATATCAATATTTTATTTAAATCCATCTGCTGATTTTTGAAATAAATTTTTAATATTATAGCAGGATTGAGCAGCATTTTGAAGTTTAATTTTTTTTAATTCACAAACTTTAACAGCTCCGCCTTTTTGTTTTTTTGTTGTTTTATTTATCGAACTCATGTTTGAACATTGAAGTTTAAATTTAAGAAAAATGATCACTATTAAATATTAATACAATGTCGACACACACGAGTCACGAATACGCAGTTTCGCGGAGAACACAATCACATTCGTCTGAACAGTGGCCCCCCAAAAATTATATTTCTCACTAAATTATACTTTATTATAGCATATCTTCACAAATATAATACTACAATGATGATTGATTAAATATATAATATAACATATAATAATAATAGTAAAACAATTACCATTTATAATTTGTGGTAATTATTAACTTGTATGTAAAGATAAAAGAAAATAGGAACATGTCTAAGCCCCCCCCCCCAAATAAAAATCCTGGGTGCGCGCCTGCGTCTGAATAATAACAACTTAATTCATAAATCATAATTCAAATAATAACACGCCACACTGAAATACTGAATAATATATAGTTAAGAACTTGGTCTGCAACAACCAACAAGACACTACAATAGTACAATAAAAATTGTATAATGATACTTTATTATCGGTCGACGGTCATCAAATAGAAATTCCATATTCTGATTATTGCAGTTATTCAGTCGATTACTGAGTTATTTTTAGAACGCACCTTAGGTTTTCCAGTAGAAGCGGCCGACGAATTAGTAGAGCTAATCTGCTAACCACTACCACCTCTCGGCCAACGACAATAACCAAAACATTGAACATATACATAGTAATTAGTAGGTATTAATGGTATTATAATATACATTTTATTTTTATATTTTGTTTAATAACCTAATATTAACTGATAGGTTTGTCTACATTCTATTTTAAAAATAATTGTTTAATGGTTCACATCAATTTTATTTACTTTTTAATATTATTATAATTACATAATGAATTGTCCTTACCGGCCCATGACTGTTACCGATTCAAATTTGTAAGTAATTAAGATACCAGCTTGTACTTGGTAGGTAAATCTTGTTTTATTGTTTTGAATCAGTTTAAAATTATGATATATACATTTACAACAATCATAATTTATACTTCGGGTTTTCAGCTGTGTTCTGTGCAGGTATTTAGTCTGTTTAAAATTGTACGTCGTATATTCACCGTCTGTGATCGGTGAATATACGTGTTATATGTTATTTATCACATGTAATTTTTAAAAAATGAACTCCGAAATTCAATTTTATAAAAACTTAAATAAAATAACTTTAAGTAAAAGGGAAGATAACATCTTACTTATATCATACTTAACGTCTGAAAAATTTAACGACAATTAATTATGAAAAAAACATCTTTGATTTACGGATGTTTAAAAATATAGGACGTTATTTAAATTGAAGATGAAGAACAACTCATTGAACTCATCACCGACGGTAATGGTAAAATTTTTTATCACGCAAAATTAACCATTGAATCAACACATTACAATACATCGACATTTTTAATCATAATTATTCTAGATGAATTGAAAAAGAATATGCATTTGCATAATACTCGGGGCCCTGTTTTTCATGTATGATTACGTAGAACACAATAGGCATTTGTAGGGTGATAAAATGTTTGTGTCTTGACGATCAGTTAGCTGAGAATGTGGCGATTAGTTTTGGTTAATAGATTTGAAGAATTTAGGAAGAACGTCATTCACATATTATAAAATCTGCGTCATGAAGGGCTTATTAAAACTTGTAACGGTTATTACACCCGGTGGACCACTGGGCCAGTAGTGATACTGATAGTACCTTTTCAATTCAGCCCTAGATTCACCTTTTACGTAGGTATTATTATATCATTCGACTACAAAAATAAAATGGCTTTTTAATATATGTAATATAATGATTGATTTATTCAATAAAAAAACAAGTTGCTACAGACATTTTTAAAAATTTAAAAATCCATCAGTTTATGGACGTACATTTTTATATACGTGCTGGAATTCATCACAGGTACCAAAGTATAGCGATTTTTAATATCATTGTTAGATGAACTATGCTAGTCGATGTCACTTTGGTAAATGAGAAAATATGTTAATATATTTATACATAATACAATTAATTAAGCAATTAATTAAAGGCCTCGTGGATCTTATATCTCATACAATCGATAGTACTATGTCATCATTTTGATAATTGGGTATACGGTCAATTCATCGTGAACAATTCATCGCGGTGTCAAATTCATCACCGTAAAATACATCGCGGTAAAATATCATTATCATTTTAGAGTTCAGTTAATGTAACGTTAGGTTGGAAATAAAAATTAAAAGAAAAGTTGGAAGTAAAATTAAGGTAAAACAAAAGTATAAGGACTATGCAGAAAGGATTATTTTAATATGCAATGAATATGAAAATGAAACGAGACCTATTTTAGAATTGTTAAGGGGGTAGGTCATTTTTAGTCACAAGTATCGCACTAATGTTTATTTTGTATTTTTGTGAATATATTTTATTATTATTATATTATTTAAATATTATATTAATATCGAAAAATGCACCATAGTAATCCGCTTGGTCGACCGTTACTTATAGAAACGAAAACTTTGACTGTATACGGTACACCTGAGCTGACACGGTCGTGCGGTGTATCACTTATTTACTATTCATATTTTGTACTTAATTTCACGTATATCATAATATAACAATACAATTATTTTATCTAGAAGGAAAATATTTCATAGTTAATATTTATTTAAAAATATAATAACTCACATTGACCCAACACCCAAACAATTATTTTAAGAAATTTTTATAATCTAAGAATTGATTATAAATTTTTTAAATAAAAATATTAGTTATTTCATTTGACTGTGGTTCGCGATGTATTTTATATTTTTATGGCGATGAATTAACCTAGAACGGCTAGAACCGATAATTGATTACCGGAATCACATATTTTGTGTAATCTGGAACTCCAAATCGGCATTGTTGATTTTTTGAACTCTGCAATTCGTCGAAGATTAGTGACGTTTTTATTCCAATTTCTGCCTCTACAAGCAATTACAGCGAGGGATTTTACCGTGACTTCGTTCAAAGAAATTCTAAATACACATATGTGGGCTTATAATATCTTTGAAACACGCCATGAGTGGCTTATCAGATTATTTATCAGATAAAAATAATAGTTTCAAACCTTAACATAATATTATTATGTTTCAAACAGTGTATGTGTAATTGTAATAGTAATAGTGTCTTCGTGGTTTAATAATTAATTAATCGAGAATTCGCATAGGTACCTAATTAATTACATCGTGACTAGAAGTTACGCAGGGCATAAATAGAATTTTTATGAATAAAAAAACATTGTGATGGATAAACCACCGCCTGATGAGAAGACAAGAGAAGAGGTTGAGGCTGAGCGAAAAGCCAAGCGAGCAGCTAAACAGGAACGTAAGAAAGCTGCGCTTGAAAAACAAAAATCTGATGGTCTTAATCTAGAAAATCAACAAAAATCTAAAAATCTGTCTTCAGAATCATCTAAAGCCCTTAATACCAATGAACCTGTCAAATTACCCAAGCCGAAGCCTGTGAGTATATAACAAAAAAGTGCACTATTATATTGATTTGGATAAGTACCTACCTATTTCAACTGTTTTATTAAGTACAGCAACAACTTGGTCCTATGCAGGATTGAATCTAGGAATAAAAAAGGGAGAGGGGCTAAACAAATAAAAATTACTATAAAAGCTCTGCCACTAAGTTTTTCTAGTAAATAAAATGTTCATCATACATGCATAAATGATTTAAAAAAAATTGTTATAACAAACTTTAAAATAGGTACACTTTTATTTTTATACACTATTGCTTTAATAACTAATGTATAATTTACCTAAGAGAAAGTGCATAATATTTGTTTAATATTTGTAATATTTTTTAGCTGTACTGAGATATTAAAATTAACTTTCAAACTGAAGCTTAGTGTAAATGGTGATAATGTGTCAATTTGGAAAAATGGTATAGAAAGGGGCGCTAAAATAGTCATATTCCATGGGTGCCAAATCTCTAAATACAGCCCTGGAAAGTATACAGGTACCTAGTTTAACAGTAAAATAATAAATAATTTTACCTATCCACTTTATCTTTTTAGACATTCTTGAAAATATGTTTATTATTTCTTCAAAATCTACAGGTATGACTTTTAACATTTAAAATTACCTAATGCCAAAACGACTTTACATTATCATAAGTACCAGACATAAAATTGTAGTAAAAATTGTTTAGAGATATAGGACTATAGGAGCAATCATTTAAGTAAACAATATTGACTAAGCTAGTTGTATATCCACCGTAGTTTTGAACTAACATTATGATCAAAACAATTTTTAGTAAACCGTTTATTTTTGACACAAAAATATGGTTTATGACATGAAGTCACAAGCCAATTTACTGTGGTAGTTAATTGATAAAGTGATGAGTGATGACTGATGAGCAATATAGAATTATGAAATATGAACAATATGAACTATAAATTATAAATTTATATTATAAATATTAGATATATTACAACTTATAAGACATATGGAAGGTTATTAATTGCTTCTTATTAATTAATTGAATTAACTGAAAATTAAAGTAATCTTTTATATATTTTAAGTACCTAAGATAAGGATAGATTTTGCACCCATAGATCTCCTGGGTCCTATGTACTTGCTAGATTATAAATTTTACTTTTTTTTGTGTATTAGTTTTAATTAATTATTATGAATAATGTCATTAATACATAAACAGAAATATGCCAGACTAAATGAAACATGATTTAGTTTTGAAAATGTGTTTAGTTTAAGCTGGAAACTGGTAAAAAAATTAATTTTACCTTTTGAGTTAGGTCATTGATTAGATGTACATTTATTAAATCAATGGTTAACTTATTTTATTATAATTTAAAATATTTGTAATTTTTTTTATAGTTAATAGTAATTTGTATACAACTTAGCCCATAAATGTAAACACAGCTATCCGGTAGGACAAACAATTGTGTTCATATAATTATAATTTAAAAAATCCATGTCAATAATGTTTTTTTTTAAATTTAATTTGCTTTTTATTAGAAATAATTACAGCAATGTGATTACAGTAAAATAAAAAAAATAAACATGTGTTTGAAACAAAACTAAAAAAAAAAAAAAGAAGAAAGAAAAATTACACAATCAGTAATGAACTACATAATAATTTTAAATAAGGAAGCCAGCAGTATGAATGAATTGGATAAGAGAATGAATGATTGGAATGTACTGAGAGTTGAAAAGAAGTTTAGAATCGGGAGAGAAATAGCCAAAAGAAGATAAAAAGGAAAAAAGAAGTCTACTGGAAGTGAGATGAGGGCAATTGAAAAGGATGCGATCAAAATTGCATATCGATTCATCAAGATGTCGTGTACAGAGAGGGGAAGAGTTTAGGTTAAGTTTAGAAGAATGATGAGAAAGTAAACTATGACCGATTCTAATGCTTTTTTAATTACATTTTTTATTGGAATAATTCCATTTTTTAGATTATTGATTTTACAATAATGTGTTTTTTTGAAATATCTATAAAAAAAAATTTGGCTATCCAAAAAATCTTGAAAATGTATAAGGTTTGAATATAAAGTTTGTTATAAGTTGTACTTATCGTAATTAAAAATAAAATCAAAAATCGTGACTTAAATTTTTTTTATATAAGTCCATAAAGTTCAAAATTTTATCAAATATGTCAAAATCGCGATAATTTGCAAGTTATTTTGTAGTTGAAAATTTATAAAATTTTTAGTATTTATACTTAAGGTTCAAACACAAGGTTGTCCATAAGTTACTCTTCAAATAACTATAAATAAATTTGTACTAGACTTTCAGAAAAATTTTTTATGATTGAAATTGAAATTTATATGAAATTGCATAAAATAACGATTAATCCTTAAACCATTTTAAACATTTGTTATTATTAAAAAAGTATTAGTTACAGAAACTTGAAACTTTTACCAGTTGTTTAGATTGGTATTTTCTTTAAATAATTCAATTTTAACAAATCCATTATAATGACCTATATTATTTTATATTCAGTATATATAATCAGTTTGAAAGTTTAACTTCAATTTTGATTTAATATTAGATTCTGAACGGAGTGATGGAATCTATTGGTTTTACAATGATGTGTTTTTTATTTTATTTTTTTTTGTGTCTGAGGACACGATTTTTGGTAGTAAAAATGCTTCGATTATCTTAAACAGTAACTTTTCTGATAGGAAAGTGAATGTAAATGGTACTTGGGCGCGTCAAAAATCCAACTTTTTCAATACTTTTTTAAAAAATCGAAAAAAACGATAAAAAAATTAAGAAAAAACGGGAAATTTTACGCAAAATCACGTTTTTACAAACTACATTTTTTTAAAATGCTCTAACTCAAAAACGAAAAACCGCAACAACTTGAAATTTTCATCAAATCTTTATATTGGTGTTCTCTATACGTGGTTAAGTTTTCAAAGTATTTTGATTTATTTATAGACAATTTAAATTTTCGATTGTAAAATTTTTTTTTTTTAAACATTTATAAAATTTAATTGGCTGGCCGAAAACTCTTGAAAATTGAATACAAGATTTATAATAAGCTTAACTTATCTTCACTAAAAAATATCTGAGATCGTTTCACTCAAATTTTTTTTACAAGCCCATAACGTTCAAATTTGTATAAAATATGTTAAAATCGCGATAATTTGCAAGTTATTTTGTAGACAAAAATTCATAAAATTTTTTCTGTTTATACTTAAGATTCAAAATTTTAACACTAGGTTTTCCATAAGATTACCTTCAAAAATATATAAAAAAAATTCTACCAGACTTAAGAGGAAAAATTTTATGACTGTTTTAAATTTAAATTTTTACGGAATTGCATTATAATTCAATTTAAATATAAAATACTATACTATTATATACACATTTTAGACAAACATATTAACTCCGTTCAGAATCGTTATTCGTATACAATGATATCTTTCATTTTTTTTATTTGATATTTATGTTAATATTGTGATTGAAATTATGAGAAATGTATGATAGAATAGTTTTTAATATAAGTACCGACTGCATTGCTCGGATAACACACTTAATCATTATTGTTTCTAATTGTATAATTTTCATCACTGTTCTTGTTTATAATAGTATTTTCAATTATAATTTTGGATTTATAAAAAAAAAAAAAAATGAGAACTCAATAATGAAGTGGTTATTTTTTATAGGTTTGTTATTTAATCATTTGAAAAAATTGATTCACTGGAACAATTTAAACTTAACTTAAATACTAAAAACAAATTTTTAAATCAGGCATATTATTTTTTAAAACCATTTGTGAATAATAATTTGAACTTGTAAAAATAATGTTTGATATATATTTTCTTGATTATGTCAGTTTGATTTTTTTTTAGAATAAATGAATTCAATTTAATATTTGACAGTTGAAATAGGTGTTGATTATAGTCAGTTCTTACTCTTGCTTACATTTTCTATTTTAACCACGATTATTGATTAACTGTACATTAAATTTAAATATTTAAACTAAAAATATTAAAAACAATAGACTTTAATACATACTACATAGTTTTTTAGTGTAATATTATTATGATTTGTTTACATTTTAGGATCTTTCCAAGACGGCACCCAAGAAACAACTTAGTCAAAAAATTGAAGCTTCTAAAAAAACAACTAATATTAAAGATAAGGAAAATGTTATTGTTAAAAAAGTAAGTTAACAAATATTTATTGAAGAGTTTTATAATTATTTTGAATATTTTTTCTTAAGGTTGAAGACGTAAAAGCAATTAAAACAGTAAATCTTGCAAAGAAACCATTAGGAACAGTTACACATAAAGTGAAACTTTTTAATCATCTTTATATTGATTCAATGTCTTTGATGACGGAAAATAAATTAAAGTATATTTAGAACAATATAGTTATTTTTCTTAAACACTGTTTTAATGTTTATGCTTATCTAGGATAAATTCTGGTAAAGTACATCCTTCTTTTATAAAACTCGGAGTTCAAATGAAAAATTGTGTGGTAGCAGGTTCTAATGCTAGATGTCTTGCCTTCTTGTACGCTCTTAAACAAGTATGTTGAAATTATTATTTTAACACTTCAAGTCTTCTTACATATTTGCTGTAGACAATTTCAGATTTTCTAACTCCAGAACACAAACAGTTTTCTCGATCTTTCGAGGAACATCTTATTCCAGCCATTGATCACCTTATGGCTTGTCGGCCATTTTCCGTATCTATGAGTAATGCACATAAATATATTATGTGGCATGTAAAGAGATTACCTAATAATATTTCAGATGGACATGTATGTTTATTATGAATTTTATAATTATATGGATTAATTATTTTATTAGTACTAATTAAAAATTTTGTTTTTTCAGGCTAAAGAGAAATTAGAAAATGTTATAAGTAATTATATATATGTTCAAATTCATATGGCTGGTAAGGCAATTTGTATCGCAGCTCAAAATAAGATTGCAAATGGAGATGTTATACTTACTTATGGATAGTAAGTAAAAAAATTAAAAAAAGTTTTTCTTTTTATTACATTATTTTTTGGTTTTCCATGATTTCTAATTTTAGTTCTTCATTAATTGAACGAATATTGACGGAAGCTCATTCTAATAATAAAAAATTCAATGTAATTGTGGTTGACTCAGCACCATGGTATGAAGGTCGTCAACTGCTTCATCGTTTAGTACGTAACAATATCAAATGCACTTATGTTCTACTTTCGGCAACTAGTTTTATCATGACTAAAGCCACCAAAGTACTACTTGGTGCACATGCTCTACTAGCTAATGGCTACGTCATGGGCCGAGCAGGTAGTTCTCAAATAGCTTTAATAGCCAAGCATTTCAATGTGCCTGTATTGGTATGCTGTGAAACGTATAAGTTTACGGAACGTGTGCAGACCGATTCAATTGTTTTCAATGAACTTGGTATGTTTTCATCAGTACAGAAATCATTTAAAATGTTACCATGTTAAAACTTAATTGTTTTATAATTATTTAAAGGTAACGAAAATGAAGTCATGCCCAAAGACCAATGGTTAAGCAATCGATATTTAACTCCGTTATGTCTAAGATATGATGTGACCACTTCAGATCTAGTAACAGCTGTAGTCACTGAAATTGCTATACTACCATGTACTAGTGTTCCAGTCGTTTTGAGGGTACGACCAAATGAGAATGGGATATTTAACAAATGATAAGTC
Organism: Chaitophorus viminalis; assembly: GCA_025469195.1. Classification (NCBI taxonomy): domain Eukaryota; kingdom Metazoa; phylum Arthropoda; class Insecta; order Hemiptera; family Aphididae; genus Chaitophorus; species Chaitophorus viminalis. The sequence continues at coordinate 130,326 of JAIPRK010000659.1, forward strand.
TGACTAACACGAACAGTAAAAAAAAAAAAGAATAAATGTATATTTTTTTTCAACTTATATTGATTTTAATAAGATAATATAATTTGTTTTTTGTTGTACAATGTTCCGAGTGTTAACGTTATTGACCTTTTTGACAATCAGTTTACTGCTCATACACTATTTTATGCAATGTAATAAGCTAATTATTCTGTATTGAAGTAACAGTAAATGATGGGTAACAATATTTGTTTTGGAACAATCTAATAATAATAATTCAATGTATACGAGTCATATAATATATATAATAATTAAAAAAAAGATAATTTTTACAAAAGTAAGAAATATTAGATTCAATTCTTAAACTAAATTGTATAATACAAGTTATTAAAAATTTGTTCATAGTTTAGGCATATTTCTTCTTTGTTGTCTTATTTACTACATTCCGGCATTGGTGATAATGAAAAAAAAAAAAAATAAAAAAATACACCAATGTACCACCAAAAATATGCTAAATTTATTATTTATTTTCACAAATTATAGTATACAAAATTTAAAACTAGACTTTTGACAAAATCTGTTTTATACATATTCTTCAAAATTAAATGAAAATTAACTCTGAGGAACTAAAAACTGGTACTATTTTAATTTTAACACGAAAATATATTAATTTATACAGGAAAAATTCGTGTTTCTTATGAAAACATTAAGAATCCAAAAAAAGGACTAATTAAAAATTATGATATGAAAAACAACCAAAAAATATTCATAATTATAGGCTGATTTTTTTATATATATATATATTATACACATACCTAACCAGACACAATCTATTTTAATTTAACATTAACTTAATGAAATAATATAATTAATTGTGATCTTTGATTAATAAACATATGTTATCAACCTAATCATGTATCGAGATTAGAAAAAAAAAAATCATACACAAAATGTATAGGGATACTCTGTAACAATTTGCCATAAATATTCAAATATTAGCAATTGCCTTACTTGATTTCACTGGCTGTTGATCCACAAATTATTTGAATAATTTAAACAACAGTACTAGTCTGTAACTCTATGTCTAAATATATTTGTATAAATATACTTTACATATGTATAAAAACACAAGCCTATTTTATCATTTAATTTACATTTAAATATAAATATAATAGTAAATATTGCATCAAATTTACAAAGCACTTTTAAAACAGTATTGTGCATGCTTTTCCAAGCGCATTCACTTTTTTTTATTATTATTATTTTTTTTTTTTATAATTATAAGGTACATTAATTAATACTTATCATTTGTAATTCCTATATTCTTGACGTTTATTGCCAATCATTTTCTATTTGAATTCTACAAATATTAAAAAAAGTTATCATTTAAATAATTACCATTAATTATGCTATTAAAGAATTAATTTATCAGGAACCTAATGAATATTTATATTTAAAATAATATATCTGTTCTATTAATTTTAAAATTTTTGGAAATAATTTTTTTGTTTTTATGTGTTTATCTTTCTATTAGTACTTAAATTGCGAAATGTCCAAGAAAATTCAATTTGCATTTATTATATAAAAATATATCTAAATCTGTGTTGAATTTGATCATAGTAAATCTTATTCTTGATATAGATCACTAATCTTGTGTTACACAAGTGCTCTTCTATAATCATTTAAATTAATACAAAAATATGTAAAGAAGAAAAAACACAACTATAAATTAATATGATAGTTGAAAGTTATAAATGTTTCTTTAGTATGAATTATAAATAAATAATTTTGTACATAAAATGTTTCTTAAGAGGAAATGGCAAGAATAGTTAGGAATATATATATATAGTTTTCAAAATAAACTGAAAAAAATTTCATCACAAAAAAAAATAATAATAATAATAATAATCATAATAAAAATATATAAGCATATATAAATTGACAGTATTCATCTTTCTTGTAAATGAATGCCTAAAATTATGTTAAGACTAGGCACAAATATAATATTATAAGAATGACATCATCAAATTTGATCAAAAATATAAATTTTATATTTAGTTATTAAATTACATCTTTTATTTTTTATTACCCAATAGGCAAAATGTCTATCAAATAATATTTGAACATTCAAATGTCATAAATGTAAATATAATATATATATATAATTACCATATATAATTTTAGTGTAAAATTAATAAATCTTTATAACACATCAAATATGGAGAATCAATAATCACAAAAGTGATGATGTCATTAAATGTTTGAAAAATATGTTTAATTTAAAAACTTAATTGTTAATCTAATATTTAATAATAAAACCTAATAAAACAAGACTAATATTAACACTTTCTAATATTTTTTAGAAGTACCTACTAACTAAATATAGAAGAAATAGGTTTATGCCCGTGTGTTTTGCGGTGGACCCAACATCATGGGTGTCAGGTGGGTTAATGGTGGTGGACCTTCTGTACTATGCGGCGGAGGTCCCAAAAAACGAGGTCCATTCTTAGTAGTTGGTAATATACTGATTTCACGCGGATCGAATCTAGAAACGTTTTGAACTATCATACAATGTTTATTAGTGTACATAAAGAATATACTAGGCTCGTTGCTCGGAATCATTTAAGAAATTTGAATAAAGAATATTTTATTGAAACTATTTTTATTTCATATTTTTAATTGAATTCATAAAATATAATTATGTAAATGGATATACATATTATATGTGCATTTCATGGTTACTCATTTGTTATACTCAGTTCAAAATAAGAAATGTAGTCGGCGGCTGACTAATGCGCATGGACGTGGCTTGATAACATGTATTGACATAGACAAAGACACATAGTGGAGAAGAAAAATTACACGTTATCTGACCGTCGCCGCCGACTACGTTTCTTATTTTGAACAGAGTATAGTTTAGGTTCACATCGATATGAATTATCATTCATTGTGGCAAATACATTTCCATTTTAAAGGAATCTTTTTACCATTGATTTAATTAGGTTTATGCATGAAATTAATTAATAATATTTATATTATAACCCAAAGTGTAATTTTTAAATATAAAAGATTTATTACACTTAGTCATAATCCTTAATAAATTGATACATTTTTACAAGGGACATTATTTTATTTTCAAGGATTATGTACAAAGTAAAAAATAATGATTTACACAACAGAAACAAATACAATTTTAGTAATTCAAAATTTTAAATTGTTAATAGAATATAGTTGGACGAAATAAAATAAATTTTATAGGTTAACCAGCTATAAATTTTGAATCGAAGGAAAAAATAGAAAGAATATAAATACTGTTTGAAATGTATTCCAAATAATCTAAATCATAATATATACTTTTCAGAAATACTAAATTTAAAAATTTATCGTTCTATATAAATCATTAATTAGTGTTACTATAATTGTTCAAAATTAATTTTAAAATGTACTTTATAAAATTAATATAGCATTTTTAATCTTTGTTCTTTAGAAACGATATCATTTTTATCGGAGAAGTAAATGAGTAGCCTTAAATATTTTATCTTACATTGTATGGTAATCATAAATGAATAAATACCTTATGCTAGAATAGTTAGTTTCTGATTGCATGTAGGAACTATGTACTGGTTCGTGATCAGTAGCTGCTGCAGCTGCAGCAACATTGAATCTGTGGACTTTATTGATGTGTCTGACTAAAAAGCATCCTTTCACAAATGCTTTACCACAAAATTGACAACAATGTGCAGGCCCCAAGTCATGAGATCTAAGGTGCGTTACGAATTGGATCTTAGAATTAAACGATAGCTGACATTGCTCGCATACAAACGGCTTTTCAGTCATATGACTCCATCTAATTTCATTACATAATAATTATAATCAAAAAATAATAGTCATTGTATAATATAATATTGAAATACATACTTGTGAGAAATAACATAGCTTTTAACAGCAAATGTTTTCTTACAAATGTCACATGAATAAGGACGCTCGCCTGTATGTACTCTTTTATGAATGTTAAGGCTACTCTTTTGAGAGAACTTCTTGAGGCACAAATTGCATTGATAAGGTCGCTCACCAGTATGAGTTCTCATATGAACCTAGAAAAGTAACATAATTTAGAAACTTAAAAATGGCAAAACAAAAGAAATTTATAGCTTATTAGTTTTATTAAATAATAAATTATAAATTACATTATAGTCATATAAAAGCTCAACTTTAACACTTATAACTGGAGACCAGAATTATATACATAAAAAATTGGCAAATATAACTACAAAAAAGTAGTAATTATTTAATTGATTTTTGATCAAGTTTTATAAGAAAATAGGTAGAGTAAATGAAAATTATAAAAAGTAAAAACAAAACAAATTACATTTATTAATTTGCAAAACTAACATTATACTTTTAACTGAAATCAAGAAAAAGCTATTATGTACTTAATAAACGAAATACCCATCTATATGGTTCATATTTATTCATAAACACGTGTATGCATATTTAAATATAATTATAAATATGTCATTTTTTTTGCAAATATTTAAAAATTCTAATTTTTAAAATAAAAACTTGAAATAGTTTGATTATTTACCAAAACTAATTTTCAACTAATTCATGTCAAGTCTTTGTGTGGAGTGTAATTGGAAACATACCAATGAGTGAACGCGATATATTATATGGAGGGGAAATTGATAGGAAAATGTTAATTGTTCTTAGTTGGGTTGGTTTGGTACATCCTCATATTTAGATTCCATAAGACCAAAATGGTCTTAACATTGACTCATAAATTAGAATTTTTTATGAAATAGTTCAGATTTTAGAACAGGATATTATGATATGACTTACTTTTTAATTTGAGGTGAGGACCACAGGTTAACCTTTTCTCTATTTAACTTGAGTCAAGGAATCAAGGAAGAAATAGAAACTTGTTGAAGGTTAAAAAGGGTAAATTTTTTTTATTTAAGAATAAAAATAATGTATACAGTTTTGTTGATATTTATTTTGATTTTCCAGTAAGAAGACCACTCTTCAATATGATCTGCTTAACTCTAAATAGAGTTGAAAAACATCAAATGCTTTAGCTGAGTTTCTATTGGAAAATAGAATATATGTATAATCAGCGTAGGAAGTTATGATAGTGTCTTGTGTTTGAAGGATATCAGAAGTGCAAGTGTTATTTATGTTAGGAAAGAGACTACTTCCATGGAAAACAGATGTTAAGATAGGGAAAAATATCTTGGCGAACTTTAAATGAAAAGTTTTTGAGGCATTAACAAATTACTAAATAAAGAGGAATAATTTGAGTTAATAGAGCATTTCAGTGTGCCATATCAAAGGCTGGATTCAATATTTTATAATGGAACATTTTATTTTTTTTATTTAGTAAATTTGGTGATACCATTCATTTCGACAATTATTGAGAAAAAAATGGAACATAAATTATACAGATGGTTTAGTTTTACAAACTTTGTGACAAAGTTGGACAAAGATATTGGTAAAGAACACAAATTAAATGGAAATAATAGACATAATATTAAAGTTTTTTTTTATCATTGATCTATTTTCTATACCTAAATATATGTTTGAGGCATTAACTAATAATAGTAATAATATATTAGGTTAATTTATGCTATACATTAAAATCAACGAAATTAAATAAAATATGTTGCACTTACTTCTAAATATGGTTTACGGCAAAAACAAGCTTCACATTGTGTACAACGATAAGGCTTGTTGTTTGAATGCGATTTGAGATGAACATAATACGATGAAGTAGATGCTAAAACACGTCCACATATTCGACAAGCTTGAGGTTTGGATCGTGATACTGATGTAGATGTGGGTACTGGAGTACTGGACCCATGTTGCTCATCACCATTAACAACAATGGATAAAGGTGGACTGCCACAACTGCTATTTTGGTCGCTAATTACATTGTCAGCAACTAAGCAGGGTCTTATCTATAATAGCAATAAGACATTGAATCAAGTGTTACCCATATAAAACAAATTATATGAGTGATTTGTTTAGAATTAAATTATATACCTCCGAATCAACTTTGATGTTCTGTTTGTGGAGTCCGAGCTGTTGCATGTACTTGACAGCGGCATCATGTTTGCCCAGATACTGCGGCTGTTGCTGTTGCAGTTCATATTCAGTAGCCGAGAAGTGTTGTTGCGTTTGCTGCATGTCGTAGACTCTTAATGTAAAAAGCCGTCTAACTCACAAACATGATTTAACGTCCTAAAGTAGTGAACAGATAATCGGACGAATAACGACGACAATCATTGCAAAAAAAAGTTAAAAACGACAAAATCTGAAGTGATACTTGCCGGCTGCCGCTAATGGTAAATGGTATCTATTGAAAACCGGAAAAACCATTTGGCTCCGGCGGTATATTTTTAATCGTAAATAGTGTTCGGACGACGGCCTTTATTATCAACCGACGACGAAGACAACTACTACTAACTTAATGTACTATATAACAGTGTAAATCCCCACTCACCTGCAGCTGTATTATTGCGATCGCAGAGTAGTCGGTGGAAGCCCGTTCGGATTAGAAACTAATCAACAAGATACATTCTATAATAATAAATTAATATTATACGGTTTCAACAATTTTACAACAATAATAATAATAATAGTAATAGTAATAATAATAATAATGATATAATGTGTGCAATAACAAGAATAAATAGAAAAAAAAAAAAACACTAATCGCGGTTTACCGTCATAAAAAAATATTTATACTTTGATATATACATGTATACATATCATACATATGTAATGTATACATACATATATATTGCACTCGGAACGTTAACGTGATACGAGGTGTACAGGTATAAACATTATCGTAATATATGTTATAAATGAATATATGTATGTAGCTGTGGCGGCGGCGATCTGCAGTGGTGTAGTACCGTATGTATATGTGTGTATACGTATGGGTAACTAAAGAAGAAAGGAATGCAGCGGCGGCGCGGCGGCGGTGGTCACGACGGCTGGCGGGGGGGCGGTGGCTGCGGCGGCACCAGTGTAGACTGTAGAGTAGTACCTATATAGTATATAGTTTATGATGGTTTCCTCCGAACGGGAAGAGGAAAAAAAAAGGGAAAGAGAGAGAAAGATGCCGATCGACGACGACGCGCCAGCTCGCGAGCGCCGTAAGCCCGTAACCCTCGCCGATAACGCCTCCGAGTCGGATCGTCGCCGCCTCCAAAAATTATTGTACATACTTAGTAGGTATTACGAACATTGTATTTTTATTATCTATGTAAGTATGTTCTCCGTCGGTTTTCAACTAAACGATAGAAAAAGCACGGATGGACCCAACGATAAACCAGTTTTACACAATATTATATTAACGCGCGGCCGCCATGACGCGTGCTCTAAAACCGATATTTTCGTTAAACCCAATTGTACAATTAATACTACTTAAATTATACGTATAATATTATTATGTTAGGATAATTATGTTTTCTAACTTTTCGAGATATTCGATCACGGGTGATCGAGGACATCGTCATTCTTTAAGGTTACTAATTAAAAATCTGATTTCGATAATGGCGTCATCTATTATTGTTCATTGTGTTACACTTATTATTTTGAACAATAAAAATCGGAGTGAAAACGAAAATCGTTGAATCCCCGCGCGGAGACGCTTGTTGCCTATTCGCGTTGTCAATTGCCTTGGAAGAAACAATTGCCATGGAACACAATTATCATTTTTAAGGTTATAATGACAATAGAGGAGCGGGATTTAAATTGTTTATATTTGAAAATGATGCTTGATCATGCGATTTGTATAATGAACACGAGTACATGTATAAAACTTAAATTATTTACACAGGCATTCCAAGTGTCTAGACTTTGCTATGAAGTAAGTAATTTATATCAAACAAGTTTCTATAATAGACAATTGGACATTTTAAGTACAACTAAATACTAAATTCAATGACAATTGGTGTTATATTAAGATGTTTATAATTTGAGAGAATTGGAGATAAATTTTAATTGATTTATATTTTGTATTCCTATAACATATTGTTCTTTCCTATGAATTTAAAATTCAAAAAATATTTACTGTTGATAAAACAAAATTAAATTAATTATATCGGATATATTTTTAACTAAATCATTGAAAAACATGATGTTCCTTTAGTAATTTTAGCTAGTTAATAATTTTATTAAATTTGTATTATATATATATATACATATATATATATTTAAATTTTGTTTAATCTTATTACAAATAAACATTAAAAAAACAGGATGGAGACTCGCTCTGTTGTACAGTTGGGAATGGAATGGAAATCGTTTATAGGAAAGGTTAATATAATGGTTGTATTAAGTTTGAATGTAATGCTAGGTATCATTCCATACAAAAAACTATTCTGAACGGAAATGATTTATTAGTCTAAAATAGGTATATTATGTAATATATTATGAAATATTTGAATTATTATATAATGTAAATATTTGCACTTCAAATGCACAAATGCTTATAACAATTTCTGTGCCTATGTATTTCAATAATTTTTGAATAATAGGACAACTTCTGTGGAATCTTCTATTAAATTTTCAAGTATTTTATCCCAATAAATTTTTTTTTATTAACAATTACAAAAAGAAAAAAGGGTGGGCCTCACTTTGCTGTACAGTTGGGGGTGGAGTGTACCTCGTTTATAGGATAGGTCATTATTGCAATGGATTTGTTAAATTTGAATTCAATGATAGATATCATTGTATACGAATAACGATTCTGAACGGAGTTAATATGTTTGTCTATAATGTTTATTTAATAATATACTATTTTATATTTAAATTGAATTATAATGCAATTTCCTAAAAATTTAAATTTAAAACAGTCATAAAATTTTTTCTTTTTAGTCTGGTAGAAATTTTTTTATATATTTTTAAAGGTAAGCTTATGGACAACCTAGTGTTAAAATTTTGAATCTTAAGTATAAACACAAAAAATTTTATGAATATTCAACTACAAAATAAATTGCAAATTATCGCAATTTTAACATATTTTATACAAATTTGAACTTTATGAGCTTATAAAAAAAATTTGAGTGAAACCATCTCCGATATTTTTAGTTACAATTAGTTTTACTTATATTTAATCCTTTAATTCATTTTCAAGAGTTTTTGGATAGCCAAAAAAATTTTATAGATATTTCAAAAAAAAAAATTACAAAAATCGAAAATTTAAATTGTCTATAAATAAGTCAAAATATGTCGAAATACTTTGAGAACTTAACCATGTATAGAGAACACCAATATAAAGATTTGGTGAATATTTCAAGTTGTTGCGGTTTTTCGTTTTTGAGTTACAGCGTTTTAAAAAAACCGATATGATTTGTCAGTCTAGAATTTTATATATTATATTTTACATGTAATTTTATGTCAATATTCGCTGTTCAAACGCTTATAAAAAAAAATTGTACCTATGGATTTTGATGATTTTTGAATGACAATAAAAACTACTTGTGTGGAATATTCTATTAAATTTTCAACTATTTTGTATCAGTCAATTTTTTTTTATCACCGTTTATAAAAAAAAAATGTAAAAAAATCGAATTTTTTAATGCCTACAAGTGGCTTAAAAATCAATATAATATTTTGAAAAAAATATGACATAAAGGAAATGCCTATCTTAACAACTATTGAAAATTTCAAGTTTCTGCGACTTATAGTTTTTGAATTATAACAAATATTTAAAATCGTTTGACCATAAATCGCTATTTTATGCAATTTCGTAAAAATTTAAATTTAAAAGTCATAAAATTTTTCCTCTTAAGTCCGGTAGAAATTTTTTTATATATTTTTGAAGATTAGCTTATGGACAAACTAGTGTCAAAATTTTGAACCTTAAGTAAAAAAAGAAAACATTTTATGAATTTTTATTTATTTACTAAGTACCATATAGATTCTCATTCTTTTCCGAAAAGTTGCTGTCAAAATAAATTGAAGGATTTTTAGTGCTTGAAAAATCAAAAAAAAGAACCGGATAGACCTCGCTCAGCTATACAGTAGGGGATGGAGTACACTTCGTTCATAGGATAGGTCATTACAATGAATTTATCAAATTTGAATTCAGTGATAGGTAATAATGATTCTGAACGGAGATGATATGTTGTTTTAGAATAGGTATATTATATAGGTAATATATTATGTTATATTTAAATTCAAATATTATGTCAATATTTGATTTTCAAACGGTTATAAAAAAAAATTAGGCATATGGATTTGGATAATTTTGAAATGACAGTAAAAATAACTTCTGTGGATTATTAATATTCTATTTTTTTTTTAAATATCTATAAAAATTTTTTGGCTGTCCAAAAACTCTTGAAAATGAATTAAAGTATTAAATATAAGTAATACTAATTGTAACTAAAAAATATCAGAGATGGTTTCACTCAAATTTTTTTTACAAGCCCATAAAGTTCAAATTTGTATAAAATATGTTAAAATCGCGATAATTTGCAAGTTATTTTGTAGTTGAAAATTCATAAAATTTTTTCTGTTTATACTTAAGATTCAAAACTTTAACACTAGGTTGTCCATAAGCTTACTTTCAAAAATATATAAAAAAAATTCTACCAGACTTAAGAGGAAAAATTTTATGACTGTTTTAAATTTAAATTTTTACGAAATTGCATTAAAATTCAATTTATATATAAAATACTATATTATTATATACACATTTTAGACAAACATATTAACTCCGTTCAGAATCGTTATTCGTATACAATGATATCTATCATTGCATTCAAATTTAACAAACCCATTGTAATAATGACCTATCCTATAAACGAGTTACACTCTACCCCCAACTGTATAGCAAAGCGAGGCCCACCTGTTCTTTTTTTCATTTGGGATGAGTATGAATATACAAATTTGGCTATAACAACTGTTTAACAAGATTTAATTTAAACTATACCAAAAAAACAAAAAATAATAATAATAATTATAAAATCTATAGAGATATTTTCATTGAAATATCATGACGGGCCTAACCCTGGATTATGTCATAACTCATGAGTTATCAATACTGTCCAAGTGTTAAAATAATTTACCGACGACAAACGAAGACAAAATTCGATTGTTCCCTATACATTTCAAATACTGTAGAGTGTAGATTGAATTCTTTAATACAACATTTAAAAAATTATACATTTCAATAATAGTAATACTTATAGTTTACATTCATGGAAACTGCATTTTTCCACTTAATTTAAGATAATGAAATGTAGATTAGTAATGACTAATGACACTTGTTTAAAAATGTCCTATGTCTTTTATTTTCTATAAAAATTTTTTCCTAAGACATCACCGCATACACCATATATATATTTATAGCTAAGTATATAGATTACTGTTGAACTGCGTACATTTCATCTTGTTTTGCTTTCACAATACCTAGGGATTACTGTCAAAAGCGAATAGAAAATAATTTTGGGAAAACACAAATGTTCTAGATTTATTTTATACACAGCTAGCACGCACGATACAGTCGTAAGTCGTATATAACGCAAACATGGACTTATGTTTTTCAGTAACTTCATTCGTATTAAAATTATATTTTCTATATATAGCCCTATGTAGTACACAGATCGGATTAAACAAATTTTTGAACATTCCGAACGGTCGATGTTCTCTCGTACTCTGGGACAGAGTTGAATGAACCGTAAGTATTAGATTTCATCCTTTTTATAAATTATGCTAAATACTATTGATACCTTTTACATCACACAACAATGAAATGTTCAGTGTTCACCAAAGGTTTTCGTTTAAAAATAACTACGAGTGAAAGACAATTGGTGTGATGGAAAATTCCTGTTAATGTCAACGAAATGAATTTTCGCTATTTTTCAGATTCAAAATAAAATAGCTGTCGAATTGATGACATACAAATTGGTTGGTTCCGTTACTAACCGAGATGATATTGTCAACTATCTGATGAAATTTTTAATTTACTGGAACTGTTCATATTACACATCATAATCTACTTAATCATTATGTTGCAGAATGTAAGCCAGCTACGTATTCGCAATGATACTCGTCTTGCTGTGAAGAAATAAACGAATGTCATTGAAGCCACGAAATAACAAAAGCGAAGACGTTTTGATTCCACTCATCCCTATGATTCCATACGACATGCCATTCGACTTTAGACGTTAACAATTTCCAGTGGGGACATTTTCAATGTCAATAAATAAATCGCGATGGCAGTCGCTTGTTAAGTGTTTGACGCGGTGCGTTATCTCTCCTCAATCGTAAAACCGGATCGTTTACCTACATAGGTGTAAAATTGCAAGAAAAAAATAACGTGCGGTGACCCACTGGTCACGTGTCGACTTTCGGCACGTATGGTCGCGGGTTCAAACACGTACCGTCGCTAAATTTTTAACTCGCAATTTTACACCTATGACACCCCCCACGTCTACCGCGTGGGGTCGTGTCATATTTGTGGCATTAAACTTGAAAATCCATGTTTTTTACGTGGTCAATTATATCACCTGTTCTTGTGTCGGAAAAGCATTAACATTATTTATATGCCACAAAACAAAACTAACATTGTTATGTATCGAAAAGCATTACAATAAACACTATATTTTTGAAAGTCTTATTTTTATTTATTCCAGATGGAAATGAATATTCATGGCTCATACAGGATCACGTATGTCGGGTTGGCTATAAATACTAACCTTTTAAAGCTAATAAAACATGGCTTGGTGCTAAATAATATATGGTAGTATTTTATTAAAAACTATGCCCCGGCCAAGACTGCTCCGTGTGAAGCCCTATAATTTAGGTAGTTATAAATAAGTATAACTGTATAAGTATATAATCCAAATTAAAAATATCTCAATCCCTACATTTTCGTTATGCATAAAAAAATATTTTTTTATTTTTTAAATATTATCGTTTAAAATAAATTTTTTATTGGTATTAATTTCGATAACAGTTGAATAACATTCGCATCCAAAAAATAAAATATTGTCAAGAACGAATCAAATTGAAATGTTCTTTAACTTTTTTACTATAGTTTGAAAACAAAAAATTCTAAAAATTTCTTTGAAAGTTATAAACAAGAGTATAAGCGCCTACAGATATTTTTAATTGCATTTTACAATTCATATTTTATAATAGATATTGATATACATTTTCATGAGTTTCAGATTTAACATGAAAATACTTTTAAATGCCCTTATAATTCTTTGATTTATGATGGAGCACTTTAATATTTATGAATTAGCGATTATATCTGAAGATTTAACACACATTCGGTTTTTTTGTTTAATTATCTTAAAACAGTCAACGCTTTTTTATAAAGTTTCAAAATATATATGTGAGAGCCTACTTCACTTCATGTTTAGTTGATATAAAGTTTTAATTTTTGAGTTAGATACTTTACAATTGTATTTTCAGTTCACCAAAAAGCATATTTTTTTTTTTTTATACATTAACTATTTTAATAATTATATGACATTTATAGTATCAATGATTATTTATATGATACAAAACTGATGTTAAGATTTAGTAAGCTCGCGACTTTACAGTATTACTTTATATAATAAGTAAAAAAACATTTTATTATCAACATAAGTATTACAAGTCATGAGTTTTTGTGGCATCAATGCATACATTCATCTAATTATAATTTCTTCGGTCTACAGCAAAGAAAATAAAAAAAATACCTAGATAGAAGAATAGCATTTCGAAAATTATGATAATCCCTGAATTGTCATTCAAATTACCGCCACAAGGTTTTACTCCGTAAAATAACAGTATGTAATGAAATAACTGATGGTTTTATTATAAATGTATTATAGTTTGAAACTGAATAGTCATCAATGAATCTCGACTATGACAAAGAAATGAGAGTACAAATTATGGAGTGTCTAAAACAGTGGTTTCCAAACTCTTCTATTCTACGCCCCTTTTATATATTTTCGAAAATCTCGCACACCCCTTTTTTAAATTAAAAAAAAATTTATCATATTTTTTGTGTTCTTCAAAAATAAACTTTAAATTATTCGAAATGAAGACAAACACTTATTGTCATTATTGCAGATTATCCATTATTGATACTCGAGAACGGATAAAGAGAACTAGTCTACTATTTTATTTCTGTACGTTTTAAAATAAAAAAAATTTAATCAATAAAAATTATATTTCATACTAATTGCTTGCGCCTCCACAGCAATGTGTACACGCCCCCCAGTTTGGGAACCAGTGGTCTAAAAGAATAAGCGGTTAGAAATAAAGAATTGGTTCATGTTACTTAAATATATTCGATGACACGGATAACTACTTAAGAGCCAGACGACGTGTACTGAAAGGTAAGAAATCCTCCTTTTTTTTTTTTTGTACATGATAACTTTAAAATTTATTCAAGTTATCTATGTTTTTGTTTCGTTCGTCTCTGAATTTCAAACTCAATCCTCGTTCAGTCTCGTACTTTAACAAATTATTGTTTACTACAATATTTTACTGACATTTGTTATAATTATATAAGTTGGATGGTGATAACCCCCCTTCCCCTTCCCCTTCCACCCTTCTTATTCAAGAATAAAAATTATTTCATTGAGAAGACGCTCAAATATTTTTAATACTAAAAAGTATTTTATAGGTTTTATAAAGTGAGCTAGTGAACTACTGAACGATTTTCGTAATTAAAATATTACCATACGTTGCAAAATATTTACGGTTTAATTTTAACTAGTTTAAGTTTCATAATAACGTACTATTAAATACCATTATAGAATTAAATTGATGAAAGCTTTACTTAATACCATTGTAACGTATACTTGAATCATTGAATCTGTTGGAAAAAATGTCGCAAAACATTTAGTGATATAAATGCCTTATTTATATACATTTTCAAGTCTCATAAGAATATCTCTACTAATTATATTAAAAGTATTTGTCTCGATTTGTTTAAAATAACCATTTTTTGAATATTTTCATCAATAGTTATGATCAAGTTTTGTATGACATTTTGCTTACACAAATTATTAAAAAACACAACGTCATTATATTTTTGAATTTTTCAGTTGGTGTAGGTTTTAAATTATGATTTGGTTATTAACAAGACGCAATAGCCAATATTATAATATAACTAATTTAAATTTAATTAAATTTATAAATATAACGAACAAACATAACAGAATACAATAGAAATAAAAAAAGAACGGCTGGGACTTGCTTTGCTATACAGTTGGGGGTGGAGTGTACCTCGTTTATAGGATAGGTCATTATTACAATGGATTTGTTAAATTTGAATGCAATGATAGATATCATTATATACGAATAACGATTCTGAACGGAGTTAATATGTTTGTCTAAAATGTGTATATAATAATATAGTATTTTATATTTAAATTGAATTATAATGCAATTTCGTAAAAATTTAAATTTAAAACAGTTATAAAATTTTTTCTTTTAAGTTTGGTAGAAATTTTTTTATATATTTTCGAAGGTAAGCTTATGGACAGTCTAGTGTTAAAATTTTGAACCTTAAGTAAAAACAGAAAAAATTTTATGAATTTTCAATTAAAAACTACTAGCAAGTTATCGCGATTTTAACATATTTTATACAAATTTGAACTTAATGGGCTTATAAAAAAAATTTGAGTGAAACCGTTTCCGATATTTTTTAGTTACAATTAGTATAACTTATGTTTAATCCTTTAATATATTTTAAAGAGTTTTCGGACAGCCAAAAAAATTTTATAGATATTTAAAAAAAAAAAAACAACTTACAAAAATCGAAAATTTAAATTGTCTATAAATAAGTCAAAATACTTTGAAAACATAACCATGTATAGAGAACACCAATATAAAGATTTGGTTAAAATTTCAAGTTGTTACGGTTTTTCGTTTTTGAGTTAGAGCATTTTAAAAAAATGTAGTTTGTAAAAACGTGTTTTTACATAAAATTTCCCGTTTTTTTCGTAATTTTTTTATGGTTTTTTTTATTTTTTCAAAAATTATTAAAAAAAGTTGGATTTTTGACTTGCCTAAGTACCATCTATATTCACTTTCCTTTCAGAAAAGTTACTGCTTAAGAAAATCAAAGCATTTTTACTACAAAAAAAGTGTCGTCAGACACATCATTGTAAAATCAATAGATTCCATCACTCCGTTCAGAATCTAAAAAATACATAACAATATAGATGAAAAATATTTAAAAAGAAATTAACAATAATACCTAAAACATTACATTTTTTTAAAGTTTAAATTTAAATACATAAAAATATTTCATGATTTAATCATATTTTCAGCCTTAGAGTTTAAAGTACCTAAGTTATTTTACTACATAAAAAAAACAAGAGTGAATCTGAAAGTATTATTATTTATTATAACACATTAAGGGCTCTTGGAAATAATGTGACTGTTCTAATCTCATTCAGATTATTTCATAAAATATAGTACAGAAGTTTTTTTAATGTATTGACGATTTAAATTTACATATTTATCAATTTGTTGTGCTATTTATAATACTTATTCTAGCTTTTTTGAGTGCATATTAAAGCGCTAAAAGTTTACTTTATTCGTGCTATAACTTCCGAGCCCTCATGATAAATATTAAAATATCTGTTAAATACATCTCAACATTTTACTCAAATATTTCTTGTGAAAAATAGTTTAATTCTGTGTATTTAACACACACGTCATTTGGAAAAAAATTTAATTATTTGTATAGTATTTTAATAACTGTATATTTATGGTGATAACATGAACTTGTTTTTTTTTTTTTTTTTTAGGACCAACATTTAATCACTGACCACTAATCACTGATCAGCATATAAGCCATAACTACCATACCGATGTATTTAAAATTTTGAAGGAATGTACTATATAAAGGGTACACTTAAAAAAAGATATTTTTAAAATAGAATTTTTAAGGATCAAAACCGTTTTGGGCTCTGGGTTGGATGTATAAATTGTTTCAATTTTTGGTTACGTAAACAATGTTTGATTTAAATAATTAATATATTATAATATAGTATAAATAATTATAATACATATTATTAAACTACCTTATAATTCTATGCTGCAAATTAATCTTTGTGATTTTTCTCGAACCTGAGTCTTTTAAAATATACCGTATAGGAATGGCATTCGATTATATAGGAACATAGGGTTATTTTACGCACTTTGAACGGAAACTGTCTCTGACACATACTGTTAGTGTAACGCGGCGCAATGGATATGCAGTTCGTAGTACTTTAATGTCATTGATCGGAACGTAATAAGTACACGTATTATATTAAATAGGATGTTTCATTTTTTTATTCTGAAATGTTAAATCCTTTATATAACATTTATTATAGATCATAAAAATGAACTGTGTTCAAAATCTAAATAGTTGTATAAGCGCGTAAAACATTAAATGTAATACAAATTTTGAACATTAGAAAAAAAAAAAGTTTACTCGTCTAATTAAACCAGAATGACTTGATATAATATATTACGTTTTTCTTAAGTATAAAAGTGTAGAATTTAATTTCTAGAGCAAGAGTTGGCAACCTTTTTACTTACGTGGAACACGTTTTTTCCAGCATTTGTTGAAGGCCACGTTAAATATTACAATAAATGAAAATGCAATTAATATTTATACTTATATACATATATTGATATTAAAATCATATTATGGGATAAAATAAATTTTTTATAAAAAAAATAAATTGGATGTTATTATATAAGCTCGTGACGTAACAATATAACAGCTACAAATCAAAAATATAAAATTAATATTTTTTATTAAATACGGCGTAAGTTTTAAAATGATTATTCTAAACTTTATCGAAAATATTTGGAGGGCTGCAGAAAAAAGTTACGAAGGCCATAGGTGTCTGGTGCCTATTTCTGTGTTTACTAATTTGAATAGGTACAGTAAAATATATGACAATAATTAATCATTTAACTACACAGTCATACATGTTAAGTAAACGATGATAACAAAACCTAGATATTATCTCTGTACCTAGATATTAACTTCTGGGTCCGCCGATTTTCTATTGAGCCCAAATGTATATATAATACTATGTTAAATAAACGGAATAATTTGGCTAATTTGATATGTACAGTGGAATAATATAACAAATATAATCTTCGTTTGAGAATCGAAAATAATTTTATTTTCATCAAGCAACAAAAGAAGACAATCCTATTGAAAGAAAATAATAACAAAATATAAATATTTTCCTTTTACAACCAGATGTATAAAATATATGTCATATATTTTGATATTTGATATCGAGTCCGTTTTGTATTTGAAGTTTTGAATCCAATGGAGAAAGGAAAAAAAGTAATAATAACCATAGTGTACTTTCTTTGTTTTCGTATTCTTATCAGAATGATACGCAACAAAAAGAAATAATAATAGTTATAGGTACAATGGTTTTTTATTGTTATTATTATTCATTTGAAATGTACAATCTATAGTGAGTATCTGGTAAAAAAATACTCGGTGCATCTGTTGTCAAGACGTCTGTTATAACGGTTACCTTTTGTATATATAATATATCGTGTATACATATAATTATAGGGAACGGATTTATATGCACGAAAAATTCAATAGTACGCTACAAAACAAACATTTAATTTAAAATATGCATTAAAAGGTATTAAAATATGTTTGATTTTATTAAGAAAGTATTGAAGGCGACTAAATGCTTATTTTAGATTCTGAATGGAGTGATGGAATCTATTGGTTTTACAATGATGTGTGTGTTTTTTTTGTGTCCGAGGACACGATTTTTGATAGTAAAAATACTTCGATTTTCTTAAACAGCAACTTTTCTTAAAGGAAAGTGAATGTAGATGGTACTTGGGCAAGTCAAAAATCCAATTTTATCAATACTTTTTTAAAAAATCGAAAAAAACGATAAAAAAATTACGAAAAAACGGGAAATTCAATGTATTTTGACATATTTTGATTTATTTATAGACAATTAAAATTTTCGATTTTTGTAAGTTTTTTTTTTGAAATATCTATGAAATTCATTTGGCTGTCCGAAAACTCTTGAAAATTTAATACAAGGTTTATTATAAATTATACTTATTGTCACTAAAAAATATGGGAGATCGTTTTACTCAAATTTTTTTCATTCAAATTTGTATAAAATATGTTAAAATCGCGATGATTTGAAAGTTATTTTGTTGTTGAAAATTTATAAAAAATTTTCAGTTTATACTTAAGGATTAAAATTTTAACACTGGGTTATCCGTAAGTTACTCTTCAAAATTCTATAAAATAATTTCTACTGGACTTTAAGAAAAAAGTTTTATGACCATTTGAAATTTAAATTTTTATGAAATTGCATACTATTGCATTATATTTCAATTTAAATATAAAATACCATATTATAATATACCCATTTGAGACCAACATATCATCTTCGATCAGAATCGTTATTCATATACAATGATACCTATCATTGCATTCAAATTTAATAAATCCATTGTAATGACCTATTCTATGAACGAGGTGCACTCCATCCCCAACTGTACAGCAGTGCGAGGCCCATCCGGTTCTTTTTATCAGTTGTGAACTCAACTCATCCGCACTCAATCTTATTACTTATAGGATGGGTTGCAACTTTGTTATATATATTGTCTATCTAACCATGTAATTGATACTGTTGCAATAAACGTTTATTATTATTATTATTATTATTATTATTATTATTATTATTATTATTATTTTTTGTATCATTCTGGGGTCATAAATCCTAAAATTCAGCTAAATACCTATTTATCATATCATATATATATGCATATAAGTAGTTAAAATTAAAAAAAAACTTCTAGTATGGTATTAAGTGGAAAATTATTTCCCTCTGCCAACGGTCCATATTTCCATAAATATGACACTGAATACCCAGGAGAACATTATTTCTCCATCCCTTTTTTACCAATAAAAATGAAGTTACGAATTTTTTGACATTTTTTACAGCAATCGACATCTTATAAGAAATATATTTGAAAATTTGGTAGAAATTGAACGACATTTTTTCTCTTTCCTATAAAGGGTTAAAAGAAATTAAAGATTTTATTTACCGTTGAAATCTTATCCTCAAATGCTTGTAATTTTATCCATAAACATTGCAGGCTGATTAATATAATGGTACGTATTTTCAAATAATTTAAAAAACATTATAAATCTTGAAAATACTAGATAAAACAAAAATATGTGGTATAAAATAATATATACTGCAACATTTATATGCAAAAAAAATTAAAGTCAGTAAAATATGAAAAATATGTAAAATACAATATTGGTGTTATTTTAATAAAAACGATCTAAGTTTGGTCATTTCTTATCAGATCTCTAATAACGTATTCCAATGAATATATACATTTACATATAAATCCGTTCCTTACATTTAAATTATTATATATATATAATATTATATAATTCACTCCAATTGTCAATTTTATCATACATGTCGTAAAGACGTATAGTTTGAAAACAAATGGTCATCAGTGAATCATGACTAAGACAATAAACGAGAGTGTAAAAATTATGGATTATCTAAAAGAATAATAGAATACTTAACCATTTTGCCATATGTTTTAGCTAATAATTTATAAGATACTATAAACATATAACAAAATATACGTATATAAGTATAATAAATTTTATAGATATTACAATGCGTATTTCGTTAAGGTAAAGTTGATTAAAATGCATTACCAAGAGTCCTGACAATAATAATGCATTGGTTATAATTTGTTATAATTAGGTGTATAGCAGAGAATATCATTCAAACTATAATATACACGGTACATACCTATATCATATTTATAGGTGTTGGCGACTATATCCGCGTTTAAATTTGCGGGTGTATAGAACACCGTGGGAGACTGATCAAGTAATATTATGATGTCGGTAAACACTGAATCAACACACTTTAATAAAAGTAAAATAGTGGACTGTATTTTAAAAACATAAAAGATACACTAATAATAACAATACTCGGCCCGATGCCGGCAGAACGCGACAATACGCGATTTAATACAGAATTCGGCCCGATGCCGGTAGATATGCGACCATTCGCGAAATAACAGAATTCGGCCCGGTGCCGGTACAAAGGCAACATACGCGATTAATATGTGAATTAAGTGAACCCGGTGATCACACAAAATAAATAATCGAACATATGGCTGACAGAGTTGTAACAATAAACAACTGTTAAACAATAACAACTGTGTCGTAATAAACAACAACTGTGTGGAGTCCGGCGCATGCCGGCCTTTTATATCCGTAGCGCACGGTAGCGCGAGAATTCTAGAAATCACTCGGCTGAGCCGCCCTCAAACCGGTTTTTCCTAGAAAACACGTGCCACCACGCACTCGGTCATAGAGCGGCGGTGCCCGCGTACCACCCCGAGAATATTCTAGTCGTTCTCGAATATTCTATGATATAAACTATTTCGAACAATAGGTATAGACCAGGGATCGGAAACTGGGAAAAGTCACTAGAGGGCCAATTTTTAGAAAATTAAAATCTATCGGGCCAGAGCCATGGAGAGCAAAAAAAAAAAAATAGCTTGCGAATCATTGCGATTTTAACATATTTTATACACATTTAAAGTTTATGGGCTCATAAAAAAATTTGAGTAAAACGATCTTCCATATTTTTTAGTGACAATAAGTATAATTTATAATCAACCTTGTATTAAATTTAAAAAGTTTTCGGACTGCCGAATAAATTGTATAGATACTTCAAAAAAAAAAAAAAGGTTGGGCCTCGCTTTGCTGTACAGTTGGGGGTGGAGTGTGCCTCGTTTATAGGATAGGTCATTATTACAATTGATTTGTTAAATTTGAATGCAATGATAGATATCATTGTATATGAATAACGATTCTGAACGGAGTTAATATGTTTGTCTAAAATGTGTATAAAATAATATAGTATTTTATATTTAAATTGAATTAAAATGCAATTTCGTAAAAATTTAAATTTAAAACAGTCATAAAATTTTTCCTCTTAAGTCTGGTAGAATTTTTTTTATATATTTTTGAAGGTAAGCTTATGGACAACCTAGTGCTAAAATTTTGAACCTTAAGTATAAACAGAAAAAATTTTATGAATTTTTATCTACAAAATAACTTGCAAATTATCGTGATTTTGACACATTTTATACAAATTTAAAGTTTATGGGCTTATAAAAAAAATTTGAGTGAAACGATCTCCGATATTTTCTAGTGACGATAAGTTAAGCTTATTATAAAACTTGTATTAAATTTTCGAGAGTTTTCGGCCAGCCAATTAAATTTTATAGGTGTTTAAAAAAAAAAACTTACAAAAATCGAAAATTTAAATTGTCTATAAATAAGTCAAAATATGTCAAAATACTTTGAAAACTTAACCATGTATAGAAAACAC